>PVIA01003274.1:0-174828 GCA_004024845.1 Tonatia bakeri | reverse complement strand
CATGATAAATGAGCAGTCATGAAAATGATTTACTTTAGTTAAGAAATTCTATCTAAAGGTATTTTCAAAAAATGCATGAGCTAGCATCATATGTGGCTGAATGAAACAGAAAAGCTGAATAATAGCAGCTTGTTTTCTTACTCACATACAAGGAGTCTGGAGGTAGGCAGACCAAGGTCATTATGGCACATTATGAAAGATTCCGGCTTCTCTTTAATTCACTATCTAGCACTGCTTTCTAGTCTCATGGTTTCTTCATAATCCAAGACTGTAAGTGGTCCAGCCACCTTGCCTTAGTCCCAGGTACCTGAAGAGAGGATTGGAGGGGAAGGTAAAGGAAGGAGATGCACCAATGGACTGTCCTCACTTTCAGGAGTCTTTATGTAAGTCCAGCCTCACAATTCGCCTTCCCAAGTGGCCAGAAATTAGTCATTTCATCATACTTAGGTTCCAACAAAGATGATAAATGCAGTCTTTTTATCTCAGGGGAAGAGGCGTACAGTGAGAACAGAGAATAATGTATTTGAATAGGCCATGACCAGTCTTTGCCACTGGCAGTTTCAAAGATGTTTCATAACACAAAACATCAAAAAACAATTGAATTGTGTCTCAATTTGAGAACACAACCAAGTACATATTATTACATTTATTTAAATGAATTAGATTTGAGACATCAGCATGAACTTATGCTTAAGACTGATATAGATAGTTACAGATGGAGATATTAATTTACATGTCTGTGTACACAGTTAGTATACACACATGTATATCTTTTTCTCCCATTTGAATGGGACTAGAAGCGATGATACTCCAGTGGTAATGATCACACCTACTGTTTAGTGTTTTCCAGTTATATGTCCACCTTTGACTGCGGTGCTCAACAATTATCTAATCTTAAAAATATAAATTAAACTAAGTTATGGAATAAATGTAATTACCATGCTATAATAGTGAGGTGACTATGGAATCAAAGCAAAGTTGGCATTAGTGGTCTTATTGGAAGCTTCACTGCCCTATGAAGGCAGGGCGATGAACCCCTCTGTCAGATGTAACTCACGATTGTTCACACCTGGGTATCATCTGGTCTGACTGCCTTTTCTGTTGTACAGAGTTGAAGACACTGACAAATTATAACTTATTTCTTCCCACACTTCATAGTTTTGGTTTCTTTTTCTAAGATTTGGACTTTATCTTCATAAAACTCAATATTCTTTCATAAGGTAAGCATAAACAGTGCTGATTTTATTTTTCAAGTATCAGTCATAATCATTTGATTTTACCTTGGAAAATCATCAGATGAAACTTTGTCATATATCCATAGAAAATTACTTTAATGCAATCTTTTGTAGTGATTGGAGAAAGAATGTACAACAGAAAAGATAGGACTAATTAGAGCTCATCTGGAATAATATTATTTAAAAAAATTAAGTTATAGAATATCTATATAATTAAATTTCACCTGAATACAGGACATTAATTATATAAATATTATATAGCTTATAAAATATTCGTTTAACATCCATTTATGTCATGTTAAAACATGCTTCAATTGTAATTATAAGAAAGATTAAGATATAAGATTATAAAATATCTTATCAAAATCATATAAACTATGTTTATAGGAAGAATACCAGAAGAAATGATTTTAACAATTGTTAACTTTAGTTGAAATTTTATTTGTAGCTTTTATTTTCTATGTTCCTTATAAATATTTTCAGTGTATTTATTAATACAAAATTAACTTCAAGTAATTACTGAGTTTTATTTTATGATTGGTTTCACATTTGTTGCTTTAAAAACTAGGGTCTAACAACCCATGTACTTGTCATATATGTTTCTTAACCTGCTTTATTCTTACATATGGATTTCTACCTTATGCTGCCTAACGTAGGTAGACTTACTCTATAAGAGATGAATTTATAAATTAAAATAAGTGATTAACAATTTATTTAAATTAGCATTTTGTTCTTTAGATTCTTATAATATTTAGAGTCATCAAAATATGTGAATTCACACAAACAATTAAGCCAATTAAAATATTTCAACTCTATTTTTCAATTACAGTTGACAGAAAACATTATATTAGTTTCAGGTGTATACTTCAGTGATTAGACATTATATAACTTACTAGGTGATCATCCTGATAAATCTCATACCAGTCTGACACCATACATGGTTATTAAAATATTATTGACTATATTTCCTATACTTGTTCTTTACATCCCCATTACAGTTCTGTAACAACCAATCTGTACTTCTTAATCCCTTCACCTTCTTCACCCATCCCCCTGAACCCCTTCCATCTTTCAACTGTGAAAATGTTCTCTGTATCTATGATTCTGTTTCTATTTTGCTTTTTTATTTTGGTTTTTAGATTCAGTTGCTGATAGGTATGTATTTATTTGTATTTTATTGTGAACACTTTTTTATCTTTCTTAAAGAAGACCCTTTAACATTTCAGGACTTGTCTGGGAAGCTCTTTATCCATCCTTTCATTCTAAATAATGACCTTGCTGGGTAGAGTAATCTTGATTGTAGGTTCTTGCTTTACATCACTTTGAATATTTCTTGCAGTTTCTTCTGGCCTGCAAAGTTTCTGTTGAGAAATCGGCTGACAGTCTTTTGTAATTCCCTTGTAGATAACAAGCTGCTTTTCTCTTGCTGCTTTTAAGATTCCCTCCTTGTCTTTAATATTTGACACATTAATTATGATGTGTCTTAGCATGAACCTGTTTGAGTTTATCTTGTCTGGGACTCTGCACTTCCTGGACTTGCATGTCTATTTCCTTCACTAGGTTAGGGAAGTTTTCTATCATTTCTTTCTCAAGTAGATTTTCAATTTCTTGCTCTCACTTGTCCTTCTGCCACCCCCATGATACAAATATTCATATGCTTGAAGTTGTCCTAGAGTCTCCTTACAAAATTTGTATTTTTATTTTTGGATTCTTTTTTATTTTTGCTGTTCTGATTGTGTGTTTTTTGATTTCTTATATTTCAAATCACTGATTTGATTCTCAGCTTCATCTACTGTCCTATTGATTCCCTACTATTAATTATTCTTCATTTCAATAGTGTATCTTTCACTTCTGACTGGTTCTTCTATTGTTTCTATATCCCTTTTCATGCTATTGAAGTCTAAGTTCTTGAAGTCCTCACTAAATTCCTTGAGCAGGCTTATAACCATTGTTTTGAACTCTGTGTTCGATAATTTGCTTGCCTTCATTGCATTTAGTTCTCTTTCTGAAGATTTCTCCTGTTCTTTCATTTTGGACCTGTTTCTTTGTCTCCTCACTTTAGCTGCTTCCCTGTGTTTGTAACTATGTATTAGGTGGAGCTGCTATGTCTCCCAGATTTGTCAGAGTGCCTTGTGCAATAGGTGTCCTGTAGGACCCAGTGGCACTGCCCCTCCAGTCATCTGAGTTGGGTATTCCACATGTGTCACTGTGTGGGCTGTGTGTAATATTCTGATGTAATGGGACCTTGATTGCTGTCAGCATCACTGAGAGGGATTGACCCCTAGGCCAATATGCTGTAGGAGTGGCTACAACTACAGTGGAGGAGGTGCTATGCAGGAGTCAAGTTTATAGAGCAGGACTTACTTCAGTGGGGCTTTGGTGCTTGCTGAGTTTGCCTCTTGAGTGTGTTGATCATAGAACGGGTAGTGTTACAGAAACAGCCAGTGGTGTTCTGGAATAGCTGTGGGGTTCAGTTGCCCACCACCAAGAAACATGATTACCAAGCAAGAGTTTGGTGAAAATGGGGTTATTTATTTAAAGGTTTTACAGATTTAGAATAATGGTAGATTCCTGCAGTTAAGTCCCACTCTCTTTAAAACACCCAAAAATGAATAGTCCTGCCTCCCTCTGTGAAGACAGACCACTTTCAGAATATGGCACTCAGTAGTATCGTCCTTCAGAAGTGAGAAATTTGCAGCTCAGCATTCCTTGTTACAGTTCAACTCCACACATCTCACATGTCTGTATGTTTGGCCAGGCCCATCCCCTGAAGCATCACAGGCTCTGTCTTCTGTATGGGAGGCTTACTGGGGATGTTTCCAACAGGCCTGCAGACCAACTGACAAGCAGACTTTGTGTTTTTCAGCATGCTCTAATTTAAAGGCTTGGCTCAAAACTCCCAGCATGCCCAAACATCCAGCTCCTGCTATGTTGTGTTAGTATCCACGATTTTTGACAGCTCCCCAGTGTCATCACCCCTCTTTCATCTGCCATCTTTAGTCAGGACAAGAGTATGCCAGCCACACATAAGCATCCAGCATGGGCATCCAGACCCCACAGCTCACACATCACTGTATGAGCTTCCCCCTTGTCTATGTCACAGGTCACTCTGTGAAGTCACTCTACCAGTGTACATTCAGTCAGGGTCTCAATTTGCTCCAGGCAACAGCCTTCTTCTGCAGCTCCTTCCTTCATGAAGGCACAGGCTGCTAATCTATCTTTGTTTTGCAATATGTCTCAAACACTGTACTTTTTACTCCCCAACCCCCTGCTTTTGCAGGATTCTGGGGCTGTGGAGTTCCCCTACTTTCTGGGACCCATACTCTGACCTACCCCATTACAGTAGGGCTGTAATCTTGCATAGTCTGAAGCTATCCACTGGGTGCACTTGCTCTGGGGCCTACCAGGAGGTACAAGGTCAGCCACTGCCTATGCACTGCCTGGGGCCACCAAGCATGAACTACACAGTGCTCTGCAGATGGCTGCTATTTACACTGAGCTTGGAGGTCCCCAGGAAAGGCCAAGTTCTGAACCAAGGCTGGCTGCCACTAATGCCTGGTTCAGGGCCACTTAGCATAGGTATGGGGTATGCCGAGGCCAGATGCTGCTTGTTTGAGAGATTTCAGGTAAGTCTGAAGCATGAGACAGGAGAGGCCATTTGTATGGAAAAGGCACTGGAAATGGCTTTGGTGGGCCTACATGTTGGGTGTGGTGGGGTTTCGGGGAATCACTAGGTTCACACAAACAGTGTGAACCAGGTTGATGGAGATACAGGAGTTTAGTTGTTGTTTTGATGTGGTTGAGGGAGGATTTGAGTACTTCATTTGCCTACACTGCCATCTTGACCTGAATTTCCAAATAAAATATTCTAACATTTATTTTTTTATGGTAGGATTTGATAGAACAGGCAACTTATTTTATCATTTTATTATTTGTATTACAAAAATATTAATATTAAAACAAGGAAAACAACATATTTTAGAACTACTACATTAGATGAGCACAAAAGGGTGGCTAATAACACAATCTGAACATTTTATTTTCTGAAAGCTCTTATTCATACCCCCGTGGGCATCAGCAGAGCATAATGTATGCAGTGGTACTCATGAATATTTTCTGTCCATATGGCCGACATTTTTAGAAAATGGCATTGTTTGAAAAATTATCTTGATTATAAAATGTCATAGTGGTAACTTTTTATTGTCACCAAAACTTTAAAAACTGTAGATACCCTTGGTTATTGGATTCAATTGCGTTAGTCCATTATTTATGAAAGCAATCTAATGTGCACACATGAGCACACACACACATTATAATTTCATAGGTGATTTTAATGATTATTACTAAACCAAACAAGGAAATAACCCTGCAGTTACACAGTAAGGTAATTTGCTAATAGATGTGGAAGTGAAGAGTAAAAATTGGGAAGCAATGATGAGATTGTTATTCAAAACAAAGGAGCAAATGAAGTTTTGACAGAAAAGCATTATCGATATGAATGTGATTTTCAATATTTTAAGAGTCTATTAGATTTTTAAATTTAGACAGAATCTATTAATAATCAATCCTATACATGATTAGATAAATGTATGAAATATCAAGGATATGAGAATGTATCTCTTACATTAGTATATTATTTCTATCAAAATGGTCATTAAGGCTAATTCTAATTTTAAAAATATTGTAGAAAGAACGAAATTAGAACTAGAGTGAAGACAGTACAATACTGGTTACTAACAAAGGAAATAATAAGTATCGTTAATATTAAGAGTGAAGCAATGGTAGCTAAGAAGAATGATGAAAGTACATCTAGGTGTGGATTTCCACCTGGCAACAAATGGTGCATCACCCACCACTCATCAAAATTAAATCCATGCATTGACTCCTCAAGTTCAGTCTGACCTTTTATTGGTAGAATGAAATAGAAGTGACAGTGCCTGAATTATGAGCCCAGAATAAAAGGGGTTTTGCAGCTTCTAAATTTGTGCTCTTGGAACATGGCAGCCCTGTGACCAAGCCGGGGCAATCCTGTGAGATGATAAGAAATGGTGTAGGACTGATGCAAACCCTCCCTGCTGAGGGCACCATGAACCTGCTCCATGGCTGAGAGAACAGGAGGATGCCCAGCTCAGACCAAAGAAGTGTTCACCCGTGTCCAACCCAAACTGCCATACTACAACATGGTAGATATGTAAATGCTTCTTCTTTTAAGCCACTGAACTTTGAGATTCTTTGTATTCAGAAAATTCTAACTGACAAAAAAATTGGTATCATGCCACCATAAAAACTAAACAAAACAAAACAGAAAAACTGAAATATATAGATTTGGCATTGGTGTTGAGCTACATGTGGACACTAGAAAAAGCAGCAGAAAAACTTTGAGAAAATTAGTGAGCTATCAGTTAGTGGAGCCTGAAAAGGTGGTGAGAGAATTACTATAGCAAGTGGAAAAGTATTGGCCCTGATATTTATAACTAATGTTGGCAAATAATAATTTATGATCACTGCAATCATGAAGTAGGAGAATCAAAGTCCTGTATTTCCACAGAAGCAATGCAAAACAAGCAGAAACTCTCAGGAATCACATGTTGAAATCACAGAGAACAGAGAGTTATAGAAATGAAGTGAATATTGAATCAACAAAAAGCAACTTGATAATGATAGGAGAGCTTTGTGGTGTTTACGTTTATCCTTTCTCTGTGGTCTTAAAGACAGCAATCCACATTCCCAGTGTGGAACCCTGGAAATTTATTTCAGAGGGAAAAATTCAATTTATACCCATTTTTTTGCTTTCATCTATTGTAACCTTTCTGGGACTGTGTAAAAGACCCTTGCAAGACACTGCTTTTCCTTGTTACACTTAACTCAGAGCTCATTTCTCATGGGATAAAGGTGGGCATTGTATGAAAATAATGTAAGGTGAATGAAAACCCAGAGCTGCTTGGAGCAAAGGAATACAGTTGAGCCTTACAGCAGACTGTCTACAGCCAGGGAGAAAACGCTGGGGAGGTAGTGTCTTCAGGAAACTAGAGCATTCAGAGATGCTGATGTATAGTGTGGAATGCTGTGTGTGTGCCAAGGAAGGACACATGATAAGGTCTTTGTGATTTTCCTAGAAGACCCTCAAGAAATGTTATTATGGTCAAAATAATAGCCACAGGGTAAAGAACTAAGTTTTCAGCAGTATGGAAGACTAAATTTATAGAAAAATTTCTGAATTACAAAATTTTAAATAGGTATCTTATATTTATAATGGATATCTTGTCCAGGGAAATTTGGAATATCTCCAGAGCTCAGAAACAATGAGAAAGTCAGAAAATGTTTATGAGACCTAAGGATCTTACATTTCTCAGGGTGGATCTTGCTAGATCTTTGTAACTTGCAATTTGGCCTATAATTAGCTCATATTATGTGACTGAGTAAAAGGCTATAATTAAAACAAATGGGGGTGGATTAAAGCAAAGCTACTGCATAAAGAAGAACCCATAAAATGTAAAGAGGCTCTTAGACTAATCTCAGATGTTAATTGGGCCTAGAAACCTCATGGAGTCTGGACTGATTGTAGCCTTCTGGAGAGACAAATTTACTGCCTTCAGCTATTAAAAATAAAAAATAAAAAACAATAAAAGTGAGCAATAAAAAATTAAAAACTGATCAGTGGAAGGCCGTGATGGTACTTGCATTCTGAACCTAGTATCTCACAGAATTAAATAAACAATAATTCATATCTCATAAGTGTACCTACACGAAATTCTGAGGAACATGATTTCACAATTAAAATTCATAAAATACATAAGCAAATCATCTTCATGACATGGACAAAATTCAACAACAAAAAAAACAACTGAAGAACATCATTTCATAAAGGCCACATGTATTAGAAATATTGATATAAAAATAACAAAGAATTTATGTGTTAACAACTAAGTATAGTATTTACAGTGGTATAATATCTCAAAATTAAAATATAAAATTTGAAGTTAAAAATTATATTATGTCCCAAAATAGTAAAAAATAAATATTAAGAACAATATACTCATAATATTAAGCACAGATAAAGAGAGATTAGCTAAACTGGAATACAGAGTTAAACAAAACTAGGCAGATTGATACACAGAGAAAAAAAATGAAATAAATGAAAAGTGTTAAGAGACAAAAAATGTAGTAATTTCTAATTGCAGAATCAGAAGGAGAGAATGGAGAAGAGGATAATGGGTGGGCAGGGGGAAACTTTAGACATGTAAGACCTAAAAATATTGCAAGATTGATAAATAATACAAATTATCTAAATCAGAAAACAATATAGAGGGGACAAAGAGAGAAGAAGAGAAAGAAAGAGAGGTGATCAAGGAGACATACACATCTAAGTTCTTTCAGTAAAACTAGAAAAACAAAGGCAAAGGGAACACTAAAGCAGCAAAGAAAAAAATATAGATGACCCAACATGGGGTAATAGTTAGACAGACAAAGGACTTCTTAGAAGAAAATGGAATACAGACTTTGAAATAATATGTTCAAAATGGTGAAAAGGTAATATAAAACAGCTATGGCCAGTGGAACTAATTTTTAAAGAATAACACAATAATGATGTTTTCAAACAAGCACATACTGAGAATAAACTAGCAACTGCAGAAAAATATGCACTTTAGGAAGAAGGAAGATAATGGAAGAAGGTCAGAGAAGCTGAACAAATGTTAACTATCTAAAATAAAAAAATAATTATTTATAATTTATGACATAAAATCAATAATAAAAAATGGTAACATGTAATTTGGTAAAGAATGCCTGGAGTGAAGAGTTTTAGAGTTAACCTTGCACTTTGTTAAATTAAATATGTACATTTTTCCTTCCACGGAAAGAAGAGAAGTTAGATTTTATCCTATTAAAAGGAAAAAGCAAGAAAGCAGAGCTAAAAGAAAAAAACTGAGACAAACAATGCAGAAAAGCATGGTAAATATGATCCATATGTAATGTCAATTATGAATTAGGTAAATTCATAAAATGCTCACAAGATAAATGTTCTATTAAATAATTAATCAAGAACTCCTTCTTCTGTTTACTGTCTGGCAGCTTTGTATCAGACTGGCCTCCCCACGGAGAAATATATAAATGCTGGATGAAATGAAACAGCAACAAACAGAATGTTTAGCGCATTGCAGATTAATAAAACCACATGGAATCTGAGTGATCAAATTCTGCAGAAAAGGCAGTACAGTGAGGTGAAGGCGATGGCCCTTTAAATGTTTTCACTTGGTGATTGTGCCAAATTTTGGCACAACAGAACCACCACTGACTTAGTGAGGTTGGGGCTTCTCTCACCAGACATGCTTTATTTGTAGCTTTTGAATGTGACATATCTTATGGACCTCACTTGGAACATAATCATCTGCTGGGGGGTTACATCTTAATTATTATATCCTTTCCAGTAGGCCCACTTTCTTGTGTTTCTTAATCCCATCATTATCTGTTACCAGAGAATTTCTGTCTCTTTGACCTCTCTTAGTGTGGGTGCCATCGTTTTCTCCCTGCTTCATGGAGCCACCGTAGCAGTCAGTTTGTCTTATCAGTAGGTTTATTGCCAGGTTCTAAATCTTCTTTCTAAGAATGGTGTTCCTGATCATTTACTTCCACATTCAAATAGAGGGAGAATGCTGTTTTGTAGCAGGGAGTGATAGCCTTCTTTGCAGACTTTGAATTCAAGAATTGAAGGTCATGAACCCAGATACACCCATGCATGTGTCAGGGTCCCACTCTTTCCCACCCGAAGCTCTGACTTTGGTGTAGCATTTCTGCTTTGGTTAGAGTTTAATCCTTCCCTGGAGTTTGGCTTTTCTGATGATTAGTTATTTGCTCATTTTCTCTCCTTCCTTTTGCAAGGTTTGACAGACTCTTTACATGCTGCCAAGGAGATATTCTGGCTTTCCTGGTAGGCTTTCAATTCCAGTTAATCTCTCTCAGATTTGCCTTATCTTTTCCTGGTGAGTAAATCTAGTTTAGCAATAGCCTCCTGAATTCATTGTCTGCATTTTTAGTTTTCTATTACTATATGACAGTATTACGACAAACTTAGCATGTAGTTTAAAATGGAA
Organism: Tonatia bakeri; assembly: GCA_004024845.1. Lineage (NCBI taxonomy): Eukaryota > Metazoa > Chordata > Mammalia > Chiroptera > Phyllostomidae > Tonatia > Tonatia bakeri. Next base: position 164,504 of record PVIA01003274.1, on the reverse strand, counting down.
AATATTCATTTTCTTACAGTTTATATGCCAGGAATCCAGGCATGACTTAGCTAGGTCCTCTGTTCAGGATGTTCTAGGATCAAAACCAAGATATAAGCTGGGCTGCAGTTTCATCTGGAGGCCTGGCTGGAGCAGGACCTGTTTTCCTGTTTGTTAACAGCACTCCTCCCAGATGCAGCACTGAGAACTTTGCTTCAGATGTGTTTATTTTCTTTTGGCGGCATGTTGCCCTCAGCACCTAGAGATCATCAGCAGGCCTTTCCACATGAGTTGCCCTAACATACCGATTACTTCTTCACAATAACAAAGAAAAACAGCAGCAAGGTGGGAGCTATAACTTTACATAACTTAATCACATTATATATATGTATATATATTATGCATATATATGTATGTTATATACACACACACACATATATATATGTAATTATGTACATATTACCACTTTCGTCATTCTGTTGATTAGAACCAAGTGGCAGGCCCCACTTACACTCAAGAGAAGGGGATAACATGAGTGTGAATGGTAGGCTGAGGAGGTTCCATTGGCCATGCCAAAAATGTGTCCACTGTAGTTTGCAGTTACTTTTTCCACTAGCCTATACATTTCCTTTCACTGGTATAGTCCAGTATTCCAATGCATCACCTTTTAAAATTTTAACAGTTGTACCTTGTCTCTGTGACTTATATGTGCTTCATTAACCCCAGTAACGGGGTCTTTGTTGCCAGGCAGAGTTGAGGGATTGAATTCTAAAACACCATCCTACTGCCTGTGCTCCTCACCAACTCCTAGCACCAACTTTTGGTTTTCCAAGGAAGCAGCTTCTGAAATGGAAATCAGAGTGTGCCATGTTTTTAAAGATTAGACATTGGGACCAACACACATAGAGGAAAGGAAACAATCCAGAATGAGCAGAGGAAGAGGTGGAGCTGGAAAGTAGTCCAGGCAGCCTCTAATCTTTGCACAGGGAGATCTGGAACCGAAATAGCCATTCTGAAATTTTTCATCTTCTGCTAGAAAGATTACTTTTCTATACTGACCACGTTCAGTTTTTGTTTTTGTTTCTGTTTTTTGAAATGTGTCTCTGGGGTCATTGAGTTAAGGTGATGCAACTTCCTGAAGCTGAGTTAATTCCTGCAGGTGCTAGACGCTGAGGCTGTTTGCTGAAAGCACTCCTAGCAACAGTTGCTTCCATGCAGGGAGGTTTGGGTAAGCCATCTCTGGTCTAAAACTACTATCCACTTCCCCTTCATTCCACCATCTGCTGGGTCTGTTGGCTTCTGACAGCTCCACAGCTGAGTCACTTCCTAGAAATTTTCCTGGTCTAAAGGAACATCCCTTGCCCAAGGTTATGCATGAGGGCAACCTGTGGCAAATATCTGATTCACGTTGGTTGAGGAAGGGAAATGATGGCCCCAACACCTCTACTGAGACAACTCTATAAAGACTGGTCCTAGTTTCAGACTTCTCTGTGGGATTGTGTGATGCCTCTGTTGCCTTGAAGAGTCCAACTTCTCCCTCTGTCTATTATTTCTTCATAGATGTTATTTTCAAGAGAATACTACCCAAAACAAAAAAAGATGGAAACAAACCTGCATACCTATCTCAGAGTCTGTGTCTGTTTCCAGAAAACTTGAACTAAAACACTTGTCTTCTGGTAACTTTTGGGTTTTCTGTGATTTCTCAGAGATTATAACAATGGCTTTGATACCATGATTTTAACATTATCTTGACATTACTATTCTTTCAAGCACTGACTTTTTTTTGGTGTTCTTTCCTCCTGGCTTGTACCCCCTCTTTATCTGTCTTAATGATTTCCCTTATTTGACAATTGCTAATTTTGACATATCCCTGGGTTTTGTCCTCAGCCTTCTTCTATCTCCTATGTTATCTTCATTTTTGTATAATCTTAATTTATGTAATCTTCATTTATGTTACTTCATTTATGTATACATTGAAGACTTTCAATTGTTGAATATACTAACATTACTCCCTGAGTTCCAGATTCCTATATCCAATTGCTTATTGACAATTCTACTTGGATGTCTAACAGATATTTTAAATAGAACATGCTCAGCCCTGGCTGGCGTGGCTCAGTGGATTGAGTGCCAGCCTGCAAACCAAAGGGTCACTGGTTCAGTTCCCAGTCAGGGCCCATGCCTGGGTTGCTGGCTGGTCCCCAGTGAGGGGCATGTGAGAGGCAACCACACACTGATGTTTCTCTCGCTCTATCCCTCCTTCCTCTCCCCTCTTTCTAAAAATAAATAAATAAAATCTTTAAAAAAAAGAACATGCTCAAAACATTATATTTGTCTTATTTGCCACTGTTTGTGCTTCAATAAACCTATTTCATTGACAATATTATCCACCTCAAGAAATGTCATCACTATGTCTCTGGTTTCTCACACCAAAATCAGACGCTATCTTTGGTTTATCCTCTTTTCTTCATTCTCTACACACAATTCATCTGAAAATGTTGTTAGCCCTATCTCTAAAATGTAAACACTGATTCTTAACAGTTACTGTCAGCATCTTTATTATAGAAGTCTGGCTACAGATTTTAGTTGTTCTTTATTCAGTTATTCATTTTCACCAAGAATCTATTTTTTACAATGGACCCAATTTAATATTTTTTAAATGATAAGTGATATCTCTCACTCTCAAGCTTAATACTTCCATTATTTCTCCTACACCTTTGAGTAAAAATCACATTTCTTATCACAGCTAACATGGCCTACATTATCTACACAACTGTCTGTTTCACAGACCTCGTTTCTTCCCTTCAAGGCTACCTGTATATTCAACTTGGAGCCTGTGCAGAGACTGATAACAGAATCTCAGCATCGATCCTTCCCTTCCTCTTTTCTGTAATAGAACCACCAGAATTGTAGCTGTAACAGGCTGGCAGCTGCAAACTATACTTCCAATCTCTTTATTGAATTGTGACCAAATGTAGGACAATATAATGGGAAGAGAGGTAATATATTTCCATGAATATTGTCATTTCCATGAATATTGCTGCCCTGTGCTCTCTCTGCCACCCTTCTCTTGCCATGAAATGGTGAGCACGGGAAAACCTTGATAGCCTGACGATGTCAAAGCCACACAGGAGGGCCTGGGCCGCAAACCTTAGAGTTGTGAGAGCAACAAACTTCTATCTTATTTAAGCCACTGTGCTAATTTTTTTTTTCGTAGAATCCCCCAAACTTTGCATGACTTTGTCCTTTTATCACTTACATCCATGATGAAATGTCCTCTCAGACGATGATCTAGTGCTTTTATTTTATTTTCTCCTGAGCAGGGAAATCTCATCTGCCTTATTCACAACTGTTAACAGTTGAGGACAAAGTAGGTACTTATTAACTTTTTTTTAATGTGGTTAGACAGTAATTGTCTTTAGTTTTATGTTTTTCTAACTTCAAGTAAATAAATTATGTAGTAATTTAAGTAGTAAATTATGTTTTGATTTTTTTTTTGCTTAATAGCCAAGTATTGACACTGTGTTTTGAAACAATTATCTGATGTGAATTATGCTTTGTTCTTCACATATATTGCTAGAAATATTTAAATATATAACAGGTAATATATTTGGTGGGAACAGCTATACAAAATATACAAGAATGGATTTAACTGTTTTGAAAAGTGACCAAACATATTTTTACATTAGATCTTTGAATTATTTACTTGCATGCAGTTTCAAATGTTCTAAAAATTATGTCTGGAAATAGAAAACTATTTCTAGGAATAGTTTTACTATGAGGACGTGCCTTAACATCAATACAGGGTCTACTCATTTTTTTTTCTGGGAACTTAATAAGGAAGCTCTTCACTCTGCCAGAGGAAGTGAAATAAAATGTTCCCCCATTTACCATCATCTGCATGCCAGAGAACGTTGATAATGCCAAAGAGATTATAGCCAGAAAACTAAACAAAAATGCTAGTATGCACATAGAAAAATTAGTGAAAAGCTGTAGTACATCACAGTCAATCGTTTTACCTAACAAATTATTGAGTAAATATTTTTCAGAAAATAGGAAGAAAAAGAAATCCTTTATAAATCAATGCTACCTAAATGATGCCATATGCAAAGACAGAAACAAGCATGAAGAATTCTCCTGACATATATTTGTCAAAATAACTTTGCAAAAAGGAATCATTATTCTTTCACTTATCCTATGTATGTTACAAAGGAAACCTCAGAAGCCAAACTGAGAAGACCCAAGAAAAGGATAGAAATTGTGTCTTATCATTGGTTCCTTTGTGAAGAAAAACCTGCAATTGTCTGAGTTTCATTATGCAGTTTCTTTAAATATGTAGGTAACCAGACTGCTATATTCTAACATGCTTTAAGATTTTATATTCAAATATATTCAAGCAAAATATGTATAATTATTACATATAAATATAATTATGTATACATACTGTAGACAGTTGAGAGATTTGGGGGTTGGTCATCAAAAAAGGTATAACCTGCAGATGGCCCCAGCATGACAAGCTTTACTGGGAGGTTAGACTGGTCTCCATTCAGGGGAAAGCCCCTCACGGCAGGCACATATCAGCATCCTCCAGGACCTCGGAGGGACCTTAAATGTCTAGGTGATGAAGTGCAGCAGCACAGCAGGTGGTTTGGGGTTGGAGAGCTCCCAAGGACAGCAGTGGCTTGGGTCTTTTTGATCCCAGAAACTAGCAATAGCTAGCAGATGTGGGGTGAGGTTTCAGGGTTTATGCAAAGCAGGCAGGCTCTGTGTGGCTAAATCTCCTTATTTGGGCTGTTGATTGTTAACATAATTGGATGTGCAAAAATTTGAGTTTGGCATTAGTGGGCTTTTGAGCAAATGGGTCTGCACTATAAAGGCCAATATATAGAGACCAGCATTCCTTGATTATATAACACATACATATTTCTTTCTATCTTTGCCTTATCTCTCTATTATAAGTATATATAATATATGTAATAACATTCATTATTATTAATATGTAACTATATATATTAATACACATAGTAATATATTATATATTGATTCATAATATATGTATATATAAAATTGAAGATTGTGGCATCAGATATTCTAAACAATATTTTCTCATATTCATAAAGGTCATCATTTAAAAACAATACTCCAGTGATTTTTATATTGAGATATTTGCCTTGCCCTATATAGACATTGTGTAATTGCTTATCCATTGCTTATAGGAGTATGATTGCCTAAAATTTTTATGACAGTTAATTTGCCAATAATATGTGTGAAGTCCCCAAAGTTGCTAAACTTAAATTTTAGTTATAGTAATTTTTCCCTATAGATAAAAAAAAGTTGTAAAATATTTTTGTTTAAAATATTCAAACTGGCCACTCTTCATAATAATGAAAATCTAAAACAGCCTAAATTTTCAACAAGAATATGATGAGATAAATTATAGAAAAACATTGTACAATGTGTTTTTGTTTAAAAAATTAGAAAACCCTTTATTTATATTATAAGTTCCGTAGAATTATATTTTCTATTTTGTTCGTATTATACAAGCCCTAGAAATATAGCCTGTTTTATAGTAAACCCCCAGTGAATATTTATTGTAAATAAATTGCATAGAAATGAAGCCAAAAAATATCAAAAGAGATTACCTATAATTTATGGGATTATGCATTTTTAATTTTGTAATTGGGTTTTATAATAACATAAGACAACTTTTTATGGATTAATCAAACCTCATCAAAGTTACACTAAGTAATCTAGAGTTACTAATTCAAGAGTTAGTACAATTTCTCTGTGAAGGGAAAGAGGCAACTATTTCAAGCCGTTGGAACTTCTGGTCTCTGTTCTAGCTGCTCAGCTCTGGCCCCGTAACAGGAAAGCAATCATAGACAGGGTATCAGTGAAAAAGTGTGGCTGTGATCCTGTCACCTTCAATGCAAACACATTTCTAGACCAGGAAGCTCTATTTTCCTTTGTGTTTTTTTTCTGCTTTATTGAGATATAATTGACATATAAAATGGTGATGGTTTATAAGCACATAGTGTATAAAATGATTTCTACACAAGGTTAGTTAACATATCTATTACCTCAATAATTACAATTTATATGTGTGTGGTAAAAACATTTAAGATCTACTCTATTAGAAACTTTAAAGTATATAATACAATATTATTAACTATAGTTAATACTGAAACCAGATTTGTCTGCCTGCCACCCAAAAAGCCAATAATTGAGAGGCAAAGGCTGGTACAAGGAAAGTTGGTTATTCAAGAACTGGTAGCTTGAGAAGGTAGCAGACTAATCTCACAAAGACCTTCTTAACACCTCATTGCAGGTGGGTGTTTTTACGAGCAGGAAAGGGGAAGGCAGAGCAAAGGAAAACAGAGGGAGGGAGGGGGTTGCGGGCTCTCCATGCTGTGTTCAGGTCAGCAGTCAGCTCCGATAATCATCTCCGAGCTGGTTGAGTGATGGTCTGGTGTTCTTCAGGGCAAGGTGAGCAACCCCCTGCAGCTGAAGCTCCTGAGGGCTAGAGTGTGCTTCCTCAGAGGTTCGCTCTCTCACTATGTTAACTCCTTTAAGAAAACAGGCTGTTTATCCATAGCCACAAGTGAACTTACAAGTTATCATTTACAGAAACAATGTTAAAAGAATGGTGGGGTAGGTTTCGTAGAAGAATTTCTAATAGAATCTTGGTGAGTCTTTAATGGGTCTGGGCATCTCTGCTCAACTGAAGGCAAACTGATAATATTTTGACTCTGGTTTCCTGTGGGGTTGATCAAAACTGTGTGGGGCCTTCATCAGAGCTTATTTCCCCTGTGCCAGAGCCTGCTAGCTTCCCCTCCTGCAGGTGTCGATCCCAAGGGCACTCCATAATAAGCCTCCTGCACAACTGCCGCTTCCCAGGGAAACCAAACTGCATTATTTATCCATTGTCTGCCACATTAGATTAACTCTACAGCAGCAGGGATCATTTTTATCTCATTTATCAGAGTATAATCAGCCCCCGCAGTGGGTAATGTGCGGTAGGTTCTCAATGAATATTGCGTGCATAAATGAAATATCATGTAACTATTAAAATGAGTTATACAATGTATAGTTACATAAAATGTGCTTGTAATTTAAATCTGAAGTAAAAAATATATTGTAAAATTAATAATGTAAGTTATTTCTATAAAATATGTATAATATATAACATATATGTGAATAGGAAACTATTAATATTATCTCCGGATGAATAATTACATCCTTTTGTTCATCTTTATTAAAATATATAATTGCAATTATAATTTCTACAATTGAGTGATTCAAATCTCTACAGTACTTCATGATATAAATGACAGCTCAGTGACTGTCTGCGAGGTCGTTTCAGGCACGGGCTGCAGAGAAGTAAGCAAAGCTGTTCCCGCCAGGGCAGGCGACAGAGTTCCGTCCCTCGCATGTATGCTGTGAAGCCTGCAATGGCTGAATGGGTGCAGCGTTGGTCCCACGTCAGTCTCTTTCTGCACTTGGCTTCTCTGTGTGGCCAGTTTTGGCTTTCTCACCGGTGTGAGGATATTTTACATGGTGACTGCTTTCCTCAGAGTGCACATTCCAAAAGATTCAGATGGTAGATGGCAGGTTTTTATGATCTAGTCTCAAGAGTCTTCCAACATCAAATCTGCTTTATTTTAGTCACTGCAATACACACAGACAAAGGGAGAGTAGGAAAGGGACTGTTTTTCAATGAGGAATGATTCAGCACATGGAGAAAAAAGAAATTTGATGGCTTCCATCTATAGTATACTAATGCATACTACATACGACTATCTTTGTTTTAGGGGTGTTTCTAGGTTTGATTTTCCATCCAGTATTAAAGACTTTGTATTTTGATAGATGAATTGTTTGATGTACATATCATTAAGTCAAATTTTCAGACTTAGTTCTACCATAATATTTTGCAATACATTTTCCCCTTTTTATGTTTCCTTTAAAAGATTTGATATCTAGAGTATTACTGATGTTTGGAGGTTTTAAATGTTAATATTATAATAATTTTCTTTTTATAATTAGGATAACTAATCTATTTTACTTGTGTTTGCCTTTAAGAAATTTATAACATACTGATAGACTTAAATATCTATTTATAACTTGAAATAAATGTATTCTTGATAGAGCAACTTTAGTAACTGTCTAATAGTTTTCTGAGAAGGGGAAAAATAAATACACATAAACTGCTCTCTGTAGCCTCACTCTTCTGGTTGGTGACTTTGGTACTCGGATATTTTCCTTGTTTTAGTTGTGTTTCTATTTAAATAGTACATTCTGATCTTTATTACTTGTGTCTTTAGCTTTTCCTAATTCTAGATATTTAAGTTTTATAATTAGAGTTATCTCCAATATTGAGCCATATTTCTCCATTTAAATTAATTCCAATTTCAGCACTTTTGGCAGCAGTTTCACTTTCAAAGGTTGATTGGCTGAGATTCAAATAAATTATATTTCTTGATTTCAGGCAAGTTAGCAAATATTTACCTGTTTGAACTTTAATGACACTGGACATCATATCTCTATCACATTTTTTTTTTCTAGAATGGAAAGTGAAAGGTTCTTACCATATAGAGAAACAGGCATAATATTGGAGTATTGGCGAGGCATTTTGGATTTAGGAGGCAGACTTCACCTCATTTATCAATACTGACCTCATGCATTTAACAGGAAGCCCAGTGCTGCCAGTTTTGAGTGGCACCTAGTGGCACTTGGCACTAGAGCTCTGTAGCAGGTGCAGATGGTTGACAGATTTGCATTGTCTCTCAGCAGACTCAGGGATGCTAGGAAATCCACAGAAAATAAAGTGCATGTATCAAGTGTTTGGAAAGCCCCCAAAGGGAGAACTACAATACAACTCTAAGAGTCTTGTGTCTCTTGTAGAATATGAGCCTTAATTTCTCCTTCATCTGTAGACTCTGAGTGTATTTCCTTAGCTGTGGCTAAGGGAGTAGGAAATAACTTGTGCCTTTTTCATAGATAGCAGATTCATATATTTGTGTAGCTAAAAACAACAGCCTCACTAAAGGTAGCACTGAAAGTTAACAGTGAGAGCAAATTATGTTCTTTGAGGAGAGCTTATGGCAAACACTTGACATTGTCCTTTGTATGAAGAGAAAAAAAATGAGATAGATATTCATGGATTTGTGTCTAGTGGCCAATGGCTTGACAGTTTTGTTAGCACCTTGGATATACCCTGGATAGGTTGGTAATCCCGAGCAGGAGACCAATGAGCATATCCTGTCCACATCTTTATTCTGATGCTGGTACTCACAAACAAACATTCATCACAGAGGCACACTAAACATTCAGATGGGAATAGTGATTCATCTAATAAAGGCCACTTACCTTGTCTATTCAATTTAGCCAATGCTCAACCAGTGGACTTTGAAAAGAGTAGTCATGGTGACTGGGAAGGAGGGTGTACATCAACCCAAGAACATGGCCTCCCTTTTACCCCAGCTAATGTAGTTATAGCAGTACTGGATGTCTAACTATCATTATAGAGACAAACACTGAAACTTCGTTAGCATTCTATCATGATGGAAGCCAACAATCCACTTATATGTTCACCATAGCGGAGGCAGAAATTTTTGTTTCTGTGGTTGATGTCAGTTTTGAAGGTGGTTTTGCATTTCATGCATGATAACACTATTTGATAATGTTCAAAATACCTAATATAGTGACATGGGATTACACATGCCATCTTTTCACATCCAGGAGCTCAGTTTAGTGTGGACAAGTTATGATAGGGTTATAATCACATGAACTACTGGTGCCATAATATTGCTAATCATTCAATAGCTGTCAGTCACATAGAATATTGAAATGATCTCTGTAAGATATAACTAAAAGTCAACTCAGTGAGAAATCCCATGTGAATAGGACAGTCTTCCAGAATATGGTATCTATGTTGAGACAATGGCCATTAAATGATGCTGTGTTCTTATTTCATGGGTACCAAAACTTAGGGTGGGAGGACTGACCCCTGTCACCGACAGTTGGGGAATTTGTGGCTCCTGTCTGCAGAACTTAAACCTCCCGTCAGAACTAGAGGCCCCATTTGGAAGGGGTACACAATAAGAGTTCTACTAATTGAAAAGTTTTGTTTGTCATCTGCTTATTTGGGACTAAAAATGTTATTAAACTATTAGATGAAGGCAAAGGGTTACTTTGTCTAGAACCTGCTTCTCAGGAAGCACTAAACAAATACTACTATATAATGAGGGTAGTCAGATAAATATCTGGAACTTGAAGGATTTACTGTGGCATCTTTGGGAATTTCCACCTCAGAAATAAAAATAAACAGGCAATTGCAAAAACTAAGACCCAAATACGAAAAGGATTCAGACACTATGTTAGTGAAGAATTCTGTTACTCCACTGGACAGACAACACAGAACAGCGGAAGTTCTGGGTGAGGAGAAAGGTAATCTAAAATAAGTGGTGTAGAGGGAAAATGCTGAAAAAGGAAATAGAACAACTAATTCCTCTCATCCTTCATTTTAAGAATTTTTGAGATTATAGCCAGCCTCTGTGCACAAGCATCACTAAGAGAGTGGATTCCGTGCAGAGTTTGATCAGACCTGGATTTCAGGTTTAGTCGGCTCTACAGGTGCGCTGCTCCCTATCCCTTTAGCCCACTTGCCCTTGAAGATATTTTTCAGCATAACTGCAGTTCCCCACCTATAGCTTCTAGGAGATTGCTCAGCCATATTTTGCTGTAAAATGGAAAGGTGCAGGAATTAACAATTCTTGGCTTAATCCTCAACCAACAAATAAATGATTTTGTTTTTAAAAAATGCTCCAGGTTCCTTTTTCTCTTTCAAGACAATTCTGAAGAAAGGTTCATATGGTTTCCCAAAGGTCCTGAGTTGAGTCAAGTCCCATTAGCCTCAGCATCCATGTTCATGAACGCAATTATTGCTGGTTTCTCACCCTACCATGTGTCACTGTTCACTTTGTGTCCCAAATAAGCCCCCTGCTCCCAAGACTTTGTCTCAGGATCTGGTGGGATCCCAAGATAAAACATATGTATGTAATTTTGGCTCGCTGAAAAATAATCATATACCATCATATCTCATGCAGTGCTTCTGTCACTTATTCATATGAAAATCTGCTTTTATTTTCAAAGCAGCATGTAATATTTTCATTTGCAGCATGTAATTAAGTTAGAAAAATATTATATAAATGAAAGTATGGACAAAAATGAGCTAATTTGACTCCTTATCTACCTAAAATGTGTGTATAACACCACCAGATTTGTTGCCACTAAGTTAGACATCAAAATAAATAAATAAATAAACAAAACCTCTTTGAGAAAGACATCCTGTTTCCTGTAAAGACTTTGATCTTGCCCAATTACTTAACAAGGAGAAAAGATACAATTAGACAAAGGGAAAACATGCTAATTTTCATTGCTGTCTAGTTTAAGCTCATTATCAGAATATGATGGATATTAATTAGTAGGGTGCCTTAGGATTTAAGTGCATAAAACAAGTTAGATTGTGAACTATATTTATATAATATATATTTCAGATTAGAAGGTCTTATTCAACAATTTGAAACTACCCTTGACCATGACACACCTGATTTTTGCAAGAATGCTACTAATTATTCAAATCATTATACATTTTACCATGACTCAGAGTGCCATGTATATCTTAATTTACCTTATAAGCTCTTTTAAATTTAAATAATCCTTAGAATATCCTGCCTCACTACATAACTAAATAAAAGTTTTAATGAAATAATTAGATCTGGAAGGTAAATTGGAGGATTATGCTTCTAATTTTTTCCTTATTTAATATATAGGAATTAGATTTTTAAATGAAATTACATTTAATTTTAATATCTATTAAACATATATTAAGTGAATGCATATTACATTGCCATTTTATTTTAAAATTATTTTCTATAAAATGTCACTAAAATTTGTAGAAATTTGCACATATATAAAATATTTATTATGATTTTTTGTGCCTCATTTTCCTTAACTGCACAATGATAATACTAATAGTAACAATCCATTTGTGAGAACTACATGGGTTAATATTATAAAACCCTTAGAACAGCACCTGGCCAATATATGTGTTCAATTATGAGTAAAATACTTAATTTGATTTTTAAATAACTTTTATCAAGGGTAAAAGATGAGGAATTTCATCAGATATGTAAGGTAATCAGATATCAAGGATGCATAGACTTCTTTTAAAGTGACTTAGCAAAATTCTTGCCACAACTGGGTGGCGCAGGCTTAGCAAGGACTGCAGCCGGTCAGAGCCTGGAGGACTTGGGGGCCCAGGGCAGCCTGAGGAGGGCTAGGTCAAGAAGAACATTTTCATCAAGCTGTTTCTGTGAGCCATTTATTATGTAAAACATAGACTCAAAGAAAGGAACTGGCATCTCAGAGGACAGATGCCGAAGATATGAAGGTTCATTCCCGTAAGGCAGCTCTGAGCCCCATGAAGGAATTGGAAACATGTTTTATTCAAGATTTTAGACATGATAGATCATTTACTGTGGTTTGTTTTCTATTCCTTATGTTTTTCAACAGGAGTGTTCATTGTGTTCACTCTCCCCTGTCACACCATTGTATGTGGAGTGTCTGGATGTGTGTCTGGGGGGTGCTTTGGGGAGGACGTGGGCATGGGGGAGATAACAAGTTTGTATTGCACAGACCCTCAGAGTTAGAGGCACCGTGGGAAAACCTACATCTGTTTAAAAGATAGCGGATCCTGGACTTGAATCATATTCCATAACAAGATAAGAGTTTTGAAACCCTTAGGAAAGGATAATAGTATTTTTAAATTTATTTTTATTGTATTTTTCCCATTACCATTTATTCTGCTTGTATCCACTTCCATCCCCACCCAGATCCCTTCCCCCCAGCAATCATCACTCTGTTTTCCATGTGGATAACAGTATTTTTCAAGTGTGAAGAATATAAATAATTTTTTCCCACTGGGTAGATTAGCAAGAATAGTAAATTATCTGCTACTCAGCTCATTGAGAAACACATTCTAATTCCCTCATTTGAATTTTAGCTAGACATTTAGGTAACTTTTTGGTCAATAGTATATGGTGGATAAGATGTTCTGGCACTTGCATTACTGGATTATAAGATAGCTCATTGCTTCTATCTCTGCCTCTTAAAACATTCTCTGAGAGTAATGATGCAGCATGTAATACATTTGACTTCCTTGAAACTGCCCTGCTGAAGGACCAGGCTAGGCTTTCTGCCTCTCAGCAGAGCTAATCCTGCAGGCACCCTCGAAAGGCTCCCTATATCTGAATGAAGTGCAGTGGATCTTGAAAGTCGTACAATCTGCCAGTAGAATCACATCAGTGATATTCATCAATGTCACATGAAAAAGAATAACTGCTTAAATAATCTGTCAGAACTTCTAATGCACAAAATGGTTGTTTTAATTAAAACTGTTTTCAGTACTTTGTTGTATGACAACAGATTGCCAGAACAGTGGTCTGCCAGTACCTTTTCTCTCCCCAACTCCAAAAAACATTCTTTACAAGCTACCAGCATTAAATTGTGTTTTCATTTTGCATATTAGCATGTTGGTTATTTGCATTATATAATATTTAAAGTTTTTAAATTATTTTGTTCATTCCACTCTTTACTTTCTTGGTCACAAACAATTGTTATAAACCTGATACTTTGATAACACAAAGAAGTTTATTTCAGGTGTGAAACTATCATGGGATCTCATCAAACTACCTTTAGGGTCTTAATTAGATATACCTTTTCCCCACTGCTGTTCCACAGAGAATCTATCTTTATTATTACCTTCAATTTGTTTTTTTTTTGTTGTAATCATTTACTCCATCTGTATTTTCCACTGGAATGTGTTTCTTTGATGATTTTGTTTCCATACCCTACTCATTTTTTTTTACTCTGAAATATTTACACGATTATGAAACCCTCTGTGATAGTAGTAATAACAAAAGTATCAAAATGTCACATAAAACCAAGATCCTGCTAGAGCCAGGTGGGCTGTGGTTTTGAATGTAACATTTTTATCTGACTAATGAGACCTGCTGGGGCCTTCTACCCTTGTCAGTGATCAAGTCCATGTTGACCAACTGCAAAATGAGGATATCAGACCTGAGAGTCACAAGATCTCCATAGGATAGAACTTCAGTTTTGACAAAAGCCAAGTAGATAACTAAATGCCACTTTAAAAATAGGGTTGACCATCCTGGTCAAGTGGCTTAGTTAGCTGGTGCATCGTGCTGTACCCTAAAAGGTTGCAAGTCTGATTCCTGACTGGGGTACGTAAGTGAGGCAACTGATTGGTGATTCTCTGTCACGTTGATATCTCTCTTTCTCTCTTTCACTCACTTTCTCTCTCTCTCTCTCTAAGATTAATAAATATAATTTTTCTAAAAAATGGGGTTGACCAACTGGCTTAATCAGTTTCGTGATGATATTATATTGGGAAATGGCTTCTTTGAATTCTCTGGCAGTAATTAAACTTTAATGAAGCCATGATTTTCTATTGTTATTTTGGGATTTGAAATCATTTCTGTTAGACCTCTTCGGAGAAGACACAGAGGCGGTTTGGAAGGGGTGAAGAGGTGATCTGTTCTACAGGTTCCACTAATATCTTATACATTCAGCCACTCCTGAATAGTAGAATTCCCTTTCACACTGACGGGATGGGAAAGTGCAAGCGTGAACACCTTTATACATTTAGATGTGTGGGCTACAACAATGATATGTTGAATTGGCATAAAAGTATAAGATCCTTTTAACTTCCCTCCCTCTTGTAAACTTTTCTCAGGTCAATTTGGGCATTTTCTCCCCTCAGGGGTCTGATTTAGGTGGTCCAACTTAGGCATTTGTATATATTAGAACCATAAAAGTTTTATATACTTTCTCCCCAGTGTCCCCCAGTAAGTTCAGATGGGAATTAGGGAGAACTCAAACCACACCTAGTTACTTTTTCTTTGAAGAAGCTAAAGTCAAAGTTTGTAAGAAATAGAAATCAGTACACATAGAACAAGAAGCTTTGTGCCAGTAAGGAAGGCACTTCCATTTCCTTTGTTTTAAACAACATGGTGGCTGCTTGCTGCTCGACCAAGTGAATTTCCAATGTCTGGTCCCATTTAAGCCCTGTGTGAGTAAGTACGGTCAACTTTACTGACACCTTTATTTCAGGTTAGGGGACTCCTTACCTAATTAGCTATAGACACATTGCTTTCTGTCTGGAGCCTGGGGTTTATGCCTCTGTCAGGATACCATCTCTTTTTTTCCACCTATTTGGAGAAATATTGAAAACAATCAAGATTCTTTACATACAGATGGGCCATAGACATGTGAAAAAAGCTCAGTATCACTAACCATCAGAGAGATGCAAATTAAAACCACAATGACATGACACCTCACACCTGTCACAGCGGCTTTCATTAATAAATCAACAAGCAAGTGCTGGTGTGAATGTGGAGAAAAGGGAACCCTAGTGCAGTTCGTGGGAATGCAGATTGGTGCAGCCACTGTGGAAAACAGTATGGAGTTTCCTCAAAAAAAGTAAAAATGGAACTACCTTTTGGCCCAGCAATTCTGCTGCTGGGAATATACCCTAAGAATCCTGAAATATCAATTCAAAATGATTTATGAACCCCTATGTGCATAGCAGTGGATTTACAATAGCCAAGTGTTGGAAACAGCCTAAGTGCCCATCAGTAGATGAATGGATTAGAAAACTGTGGTACATTTACAGAAGGGAATACTACAAAGCACAAAGAAAGTGGGAATTCCTACCCTTTTCAACAGCATGGATGGAACTGGAAGCTATTATGCTAAGTGAAATAAGCCAGTCCATAAAAGATAAATACCATATGATCTCACTCATGAGGAACCTAAAAACAAAAGAAACTAATGAGAAGAACAAACCAGAGATGTGGAAACAGGAAACAGACTGACAGCTGCCAGAGGAAAGGTGGGGAAAATGGTGGAAATAAGGGGAAAGGTCTCATTAAGGAATGTGTATAAATGACCCAGGGACATGGACAGCAGTGTGGGGATGGACTGTGGGAGTGGGGGTGGTCTGGATAGAGGAGGGCAAAGGGGGAAAAATTGACACAACAGTAACAGAATAAACAAGGATAAAAAATAAAAAATTTAAAGCAAACATTAAAAAAAGAAAACAAGCAAGACTCCATTTAGGCACTTGTTTCAATTTTACTTCTCGCCATTCAGCCTCTGCTTATTAACTCATGTGCATAACAGCAAGAGTCATGGAGGATCCTTACTCGCCCCCCCCCTCCGCCCACATACAACCTAACACTTGTGTGAGTGAGTTTGCTACTAGATCACAGCGAGTCATCTCAAATCCCCAAATCTGGCCCCATTCCTAAAAGCCAGGTTCTGACAAAATACCATTCTCATCATTAAAAGTGAGAACTACAAAGGGTCCTAGATTTAATCCTACATGTATGCTAATAAATTAGCCCCTTGCTGCTGCATGGATGCGGTCAGAAAGCATGAAACTCTGGGTAGGAATTGAGGGCACTGTTCTTTATGGCATAACAGCCCTGAGAAATGGCTCAGGTAAAAGAGTGGCTTGAAAATTCAGAGCAATGTGGAGGACCACAAGAGGCCCAAAGAAGACACTGCCTTTCAGTCAGGCCACACCCATCTACATACCCTATGTGATGCTGTGTATTTATACTCTGAGTGATGGGAAAATAAACAATTCCCAGATCTCTAGGGATTCCAAGGGTTGTTTGGACTATTGCTTTCTTTTGTTTCTTTCCCTGGTCTTGAGTGATTTCGTCTCAGATATACATAGATTGGTATTTACTCCAAACCTCAATGTCACTCTCCAGATTTTGAACTTGTTCCCTCATGTTATACCCTCTTATAAGGTATTCTAACTTACAAATTTTATCCATCTAGGCTTCCTCAATTCTGGCCTTTTTTCAACCCAGCATTTCTGCCAGGTCTTGTGTGGTTTTCCCTTTATAACACTATGTCCTATAAACTGTCTTCAGATGGTATGCTGAATCAATTGCCAGTCTCGCTTTGCCTGTCTCCTCTTTCTGAGAGATCATATTCTTTTCTATTGGATAATTATATTATCATATTATCACTTCTAGATATTTTTCCCCTCCCTCCCTCCCTCCCTCCCTCCCTTCCTTCCCCTTTTTCCTCTCTTTTTTTAATGGAGAAAGCTTAAAACCCATCCCTGTTAATCCAACAAAAATTTGTTGTCTTGTTTAGATCATTTGTAAAGATTATTGATGAGAAGGGTTGCTATGTTGCACCTGCATTTTATTCCTCATTATTTAGAAATGGTACTTCCATCAGTTTCAGTGTTTGAATCTGATATTTAAAGAAGAGTATTTAAAATTATGCATTATGACAAGCTCTATATGTCTACATCCTGGTTGTTATGATTTAGTAATTGATTCTGCTTTTCCTGATACCATGAACAGTTTCAGGAAACCAGAAAGGTGACCCTCAATTGTGTGTGTGTGTGTGTGTACACAAGGTCTGTATGTTCTTTAGTTTTTATTATATCCACTCAGACACTACATCCTTCTGTATGTCATTGCACCTGATTAACTAATATTTTATTTGGGGAACTTAAATACATTTTAAAATGTAAGAATAAGCCTTACTATTCAAAAGTGATTTTCTTGAAAACTGAAAACTGTCATGATGTACAATTTAGCCAAGAAGTATTCTCAATGGTATATTAAAAAGAAATATCCGGCATAAACAGAGAATTGCCCATCAATGCAGAAATGCCTTGATAATGGATATCTATGAATAAAACACTACATCAATATAAAATAAGTAAACATGCTGAGAGACATTTAACAATATTGAACACACTTCTGATAAGAGCCTGTAGTCTACTAGAAATGGAAGAAAGCATTGTTAACAACATATCTTGAATCAGCAGCTCATATTATACTCAACAATGAAATTGCTGGGCCCTTTAATTAAAATCTGGAATATGACAGAATGGACTCTCTGGTGATATTATTAAAGAAATGGGATACAGTTTAGTAAAATGTATCAAAGTTATTGCCTTTATAGTTAATTTGAATGTTTAGAAAATTGCAGAAAGTAAAAATAAAAATACCCTAAACTATAAAAAGTCACTATAAAAAGTAGTAAGGTATTTTACACAAATATGCCCACAGTTACCTATAACATGGCAACAATTAGTTATACAATGTACTTGAAATATTCAAAAGTTTAGTGTGAGAAGAGAAATGTGTTGAATAGGCTTCAGAGTTTGCAACAAATTCATGTAAATTGCACCCTGAATTACAATGGACTCTGTGGTTAAATCCAAAAAAAGACCAGGGGTCAAAACCCAGACAGAATGTTCACTAATCATATTGTTAGAGATTAGTGAACTCAACTAGTGAAGGACAAAAAAGACAGAAGTACAGACAGAAAAATACTATTTATACTCTCATTTCATACACATAGTTTACAAATCCATGAGCTTAGCTAACCAGAAAAACAGGTGTTTACAAACATCATTCGATCCAGCTGTATATGGTATAGCCCTAATAGATTTCTGTAATACTTATCAGATATTCCATTATTTCATTAAATTAGAGAACAGAAGTCTCAGAAACCACTAAGTTGGAAGATAATGGAAAGATACATCATTTAAGGATCTCAATCACTCTGAGAAACACTGTGAACTTGGTACAGATAGAAGAATGGTTGGAAAGAGTATATGCTGAGAATCACTGCATTTCAAGTGCAGAATACTTCCTCTTAGAAAATCTGCCATTGAACCAGGAGAGCTCATGAAATTAGCTACTCTGGAATAAATGAATGTCCATTATCAAGTCTACATTAAAACAAAGGGATTTCAAAAATATTGAACTCCATCAACTCAGAAACAACCCTGCAAGAACCTATATGGATAGTAAAAGGCACAAGGACAACCCTCCACGTTTGTTTATTGTTAAAATTTTGGAAGAAGTGCATATACCCTTAGTCAAAAATAAGTACAAAGAAAAAATGAAAAATAATTAAACTAAGGCAATTACTGTGATATTAAAACGGGACACTTTTTTCTATAAATTTCAATAGTGTGTCTGAAAAATAACATCACCCAAACAACTGACTATATTAGATTCTATTCGCTTTGCTTTCCAAAGAAAATGTAATATAATGAAACTTGTATGAAATTGGAGTGACAGAGAATTTTAAGAGTGAAAGAGGATGAGATTACGGCTGACATAAAGGGAATATTTTTAAAAAGCATTTGATGAAATTCAGTAGTCACTCTAATAAAATTTGTAAGTAAAATTTGAACATGCTATATAAGACTTGCAAGCAAAACAAATAGCAGATATTCTCAAAGACAGAATGTAGCCCTGCCTGAGTGATTTAGTTGGTTGGGGCATCATCATGTACACCAGACGTCTGAGGGTTCTGTTGCCTGTCAGAGCACAGACCTACGTTGCAGTCTGATCCCCAGTCAGGGAGCTTACTAGAGGCAACTGATTGTGTTTCTCTCACACATGGATGTTTCTCTCTCTCTCAATCCCTTCCTCTCTCTTTCTAAAAAAAAAAAATACAATAAATGTTATCTTCAGGTAGGTATTTTAAAAAATCTTAAAAAATAAAATAAAGGGCAAAATATAAATATTAATTTCATTAACATAGTAAGATTTCAATTGCACATTTATTTTTTAATTTTCTTTTTGGTATTTCTAACAATAAGGCAAAAGCAATTGGAAGACATTGTGAAAGATAGTATGATTTTCTTTTCTTTCTTAAAATATATTTTATGGCCCTGGCTGGTGTAGCTCAGTGGATTGAGCACGGGTCTGGGAACCAAAGCGTGGCTGGTTTGATTCCCAGTCAGGGCACATGCCTGGGTTTCAGGCCAGGTGCCCAGTTGGGGGTGCACAAGAGGCAACCATACATTGGTGTTTCTCTCCCTCTTTCTCCTTTCCTTCCCCTTTCTCTAAAAATAAATAATTAGAATCTTTAAAAAAATTTAAAGATATATTTTATGGATTATGCTATTACAGTTGTTTCATTTCTTTCTCACCTTTATTCCCCTCTGCCTTGTATCCCCCCTTCCACCATCATTCCCCCACCTTAGTTCATGCCCACGGGTCATACATACAAGTACTTTGGCTTCTCCATTTCCCATCCAAATTCCCCTTGTCTACTTTGTATCTACCATTTATGCTTCTTATTCCCTGTAACTTTCCCCCATTCTCCCCCACCCTTCCTCAATGATAACACTCCGTATGATCTCTATTTCTGTGAATCTGTTCCTGTTCTGTTAGTTTGTGTAGTTCATTTTTGTTTTTCTTTTTTAGGTTTGGTTGTTGATAGTTGTAAGTTTGCTGTCATTTTATTGTTTGTACTTTTGATCTTCTTCTTTTTCTTAGATAAGTCCCTGTAACACTTTATATACCCGTAATAAGGGCTTGGTGATGATGAACTACTTTAATTTGACCTTATCTGGGAGACATTTTATCTGCCTTTCCATTCTAAATGATAGCTTTGCTGGAGAGAGTAATCTTGGATGTAGGTCCTTGCTTTTCATGAATTTGAATACTTATTCCCAGCCCCTTCTTGCCTGCAAGGTTTCTTTTGAGAAATCAGCTGTTAGTCTTATAAGAACTCCTTTGTAGATAGCTGTCTCCTTTTCTCTTGCTGCTTTTAAGATTCTCTCCTTATCTTTAATCTTGGGTAATGTATTTATGATGTGCCTCAGTGTGTGCTTCATTGGGTCCAACTTCTTTGGGACTCTCTCAGCTTTCTGGACTTTCTGGAAGTCTATTTAGTTTGCCAGATTAGGGAAGTTCTCCTCCATTATGTTTTCAAATAAGTTTTCAATTTCTTTCTCTTCCTCTTCTCCTTCTGGCACCCCTATGATTTGATGTTGGAACATTTAAAGTTGTCCTGGAGGTTCCTAAGCCTCTACTCATTTTTTTTTGAATTCTTGTTTCTTCAATCTGTTCTGGTTGAATGTTTATTTCTTCCTTCTGCTCAAACTGTTGATTTGAGTCCTGGTTTTCTTCCTTTCACTATTGGTTCCCTGTATATTTTCCTTTATTTCACTTTTGATAGCTTTCACCATTTCCTCTATTATGTGACCATAGTCAACCATTTCTGCCAGCATCCCAATTACCATTGTTTTGAATGCTACCTGTGGTAGGTTAGTTATCTCTTCATCACTTAGTTGTATTTTTTCTGGAGTTTGATCTGTCCTTTCATTTGGGAAATATATATATATTTTTTTGTCTCAGCATGCCTGTTAAGGCAATAAAGGGCAGAGTCTTAAGTATTTGCCAGGGCGGGGCAACCCACATGCCTATGTTATGCCATTGTTTGTGGGAGAGGAGTCCAAGAGGGAACAGTGCCCCTGGCTCAGCTCTGGGCTAACCTTCAGTCACTTCCTCCACTACCCAGAAGCAAACAGGGCCCTTGTGGTGCTGATTCCTGGGTGGGTGGGCTTGTGTACATTGTAGGAGACCCTGTGGGTCTCTCCAAGGAATTCTCCTGTAAGGCAGGGAGTTTCTCCTGCTACCTCAACCCCCACAGGTTTTTTCAATCAGAGGTTTTGAGGCTTTATTTCTCAGGGCTAGAACCCTGGGTTGCAGGATCTGTCTCACTCCCCAGTTGTTCCTCCAGGTTTATCTGCAAGCAAATGTGGGACCACCAGCTCCACCAGCCACCGCCTTGCCCACCTGGTCCTCTAACTGCTGCTTTGCCACAAGTCTTCTCCACTCTGGCTGCTCATCTCTGCCCACCTACTGGTCTGGGTGAATGTTTTTCTTTAACTCCTTGGATGTTTTATTTCCATACAGTTAGATTTTCTGGCAGTTCTGGTTAGTTTTTGTTTTTAAATTTTTTGTTGTCCTTTTTTTGGCTGTGCAAAGAGGCAAAATGTATCTACCTATCCCTCCATCTTGGTTGGAAGTCTTTGATAGCATGATTTTCTATTAGTATGATTGTGAACATGGAAAAGATAGCATGCTTGAGGTTTAAAAAACTCAGTTTATGAAGGAATTTAGTAAGATCATTAGATAAAAGGTATATATGTGTGTGTACATTCAATTTACAGTGTTAAAACTGTATAAAATGATAAGCAATACATTAATAAGTAAAATAGCTACTTATATAAATGTTCTAAATTTAATATTTAAAGACATAAACAAAAAATAGCTGAATAATACAAGTAGTACCAATAATTTGTGGTGAAAACATTTAAAATTTATCAAAATGTAATAGTTGGAATAAGATTAGACAAACAGCTCAGTATAAAAGAAATTAACATTCAAAAATTAGTACTTCAAATAGCTAAAAAGGCATAAATAATGTAGCTGGGATTACTAGACATTTAGTACTTTTTGTTAGGTTATTGCAGGGGTTTCAAGCTCATTTTTACTGGGGGACACATCAGCCTCAAGGTTGCCTTCAAAGGCTGAATGTAATTTTAGGACTGTGTAAATGTAACTACTCCTTAACAGTTAAGTGAGAGCTCGGCACTGCTGCCCGGTAGAAACAAGGTGCCGGGCAGATAAAACAAGGTGGAGGGCCGGATTTGGCCCGAGGGCCTTGTGTTTGCCACCTGTGGGTTATTGAGTATAAGCAGTATTCAATAGCAATATATTTAACTGAATATATAAAATAGTCCTAAAGAAAAGGATGTGGAAACTACTATTTCTTTTTTTTTATTTTAATGATCAAGTACAGTTTTCTCCCCTTTACTCCCAATCAAGCCCACCCCCCCCAACTTCCCTCCCATTACCACCCTCCCCCTAGCTTTTATCCATGTGTCTTTTAACTTTGTTCCTGTAAACCCTTCCCCTTTTCCCCTGAAATTCCATCTTCTCTCTCCTCTGGTCACTTTCTGCCATATGATTTCACCTTTAACAGGAACCTAAACAACAAAACAAAGAAACAAGCAAAATATAGTCAAAGACACTGCATTAGAGGACAGGCAGAAAGGAAAGTACTATTTCATTCTCCTAAGGAACAGTGGAGGTTAGAGTAGTATAATACTTAACCCTAATTTTGTGGCACCTTCTACAACAAAACACTCCCCAGCCCTTTGTGCACACTCTCACATAATTGAACCCAGTTTAGGTCATTCTGTCTACTCCAGGTAGAAACCTCCTAGTCATAGTAAGTTTTGAATTTTCTGGCATGCTTTGAAACATGATGTACCTGGCCTGTGTGTTTACACTAAGTGAACCAGATAGGGAGATGATTTAAATAGACTAAGTAGTGCTTGCAGAGGGAGGGAATTGATCAGTGAAAAGAAAAATAGGTGTTTGCTCTGAGATAAAATATAATATGACAGATAACACATGTCATCTAAGGAAAGAGTAATAACAGATGGATTTATAGGGGTGATATTAGATTCCAGGGCAACCTGAACTAGGGGAATCTCAGTAGGCAGGAGTAATGAGTGGGAAAAAGTGGGAAGGCTAGGAGGCATTTAGTAGAAGAGGCATATTTCCCTCCAGTGTTTAAGTCCTCAACCTCTTGTAATTATTGGAGATAGAGTCAAATCAATCATAATGTTTTTGATAACTTTGTTACCCTGCCGATGTGCTTCTGTATTTTAGACACCAGTCCAGGTGTTTTATAAGCATTATCTCACTGAAAACTCATAAACAATTCTGTGGATGAGGAAACTTAGGTACCGAGTGTTGCTTGCCCACAGTCAGAGAGCAAATGTGAAATCATGTGCTACAGTGGTCTCCATCTAAATTCTTGTGAGTTTGACCCCAACATCAATAACCTTCCCAATATGATAAAGTGTTTCCAGAATAATGGGCATCAAATGAAAAGTGGAAAGTCAGAAATTTTGCAAATGCTGACATGAGAAGAAAATACTTCCAACCTGATCTGTACTTTCCAGAGAAGTAGCAATATCTCAAATGACATTTTTGGGAGACAGTAATCATATGAACCATTATTGAAGCAGGCAGAATAGTATCCCCCAAAGATGTCCACATTCTAAACCCTGAAATCTCTGAATTTATTGTTACCTTACATGACAAAAGGGACCTTACATATGGAATTATGTTAAATATTTTTGTAACAAGATGACCCTGTATTATCTGGCTGCCCCAGTGTGATTGCAAAGACCTTTTTTTGTTTGTTTGTTTTGGTTTTCGTTTTTGCTTAAAAATTTGTATTTGTCAATTGCAGTTGATGTACAATATTATATTAGTTTCCGGTGTACAACCCAGTGATTAGACATTTATTAACTTACAAAGTGATCACTGATAAATCCTTGTAAGTGAAAGAGAGGCAGGAGGGCCAGATTCAGAGATGTGACAGCAGAGCAGAGGCTGCAGTGATGGGACTGCGGGCTTTGCAGGTGAAAGGGAGCCAGGAGCCCAGGCGACCTGGGCTCCTCTCAAATAGTGGGCGACCTTTCAAAGCTGAGAAAAGGAAATAGTTGCACTTTCCCTTAGAACTTTTAAAAGGACACAGCACTGCTGAGATCTTGATTATTGGCCTATAAGACCCATTTTAGAGCACTGAAATGCTCCAAACTGTAAGATATAAATTGGTGGGTGGTAAGCCACTAAGTTCGTGATAATTGTTCACAGCAACAAGAAGAATCCAATAAGTACATTCAAATACTAACTTAGCATGTTGCTCAAAGACTTTCACAATTCATTTTTAGTTCACAAATTGTGGGTTCTGATAGCAGGTACAGACCATCTGGTCTCCTGGTGAAGTTAAAACTACTCAGTTTCTGCAATGGTCTCTGAAAATACTGAATACTGGATCTTGCAAACATCATTTTGTCTGAGATAATTATCTTAGGAACTGAGGATTGAATTGTTTTCTAAATTGCACAGGTTATGGGCCCCTGCTATGAAAAGTTGGTGCATCTTTTTATGGCTTTAGACTTCATAAACGGAGGAATTTCCAATTAAATTAATCTACCTTTCAGAACTCAAAAAGAGCCATATGTATTCAGGAGAGGAATCCCAGGCTACAAGCAACTGATGTTCGTCCAAGTTCCATTCGGGAATCAAGAAACTCCGGGAAGACTAAGCTAGACAAGAAATCAGGTACTATTATTTTGGATTTTATTTAATCTGGGATTTTGATATGAAGATTTTAATGCTCAAGGTTAAAGCAAAGGATCTTAAACTTCAGTTTCTTTGATCTTTGAACTTTAATTTTCAAAGTGATTTACAACTTTAACATATTTCTCCTTTAGAAATTCATAACAAGAGGTGACATATTCAAATTTGGTTTATCTCTATATAGTTTGCATTGCTAATATTGAAGTATCTTTATATGTTCTATCTTTTTATGGCCTTTCATTTTCAGGGGTTTTTTTGTAAGGTTTTGCTTAAGCCAGAGAGAAAAATGGTGAGTTTCAGAGGATGCCTGAACCTGCCTTGGACAGCTTGGAAAGGGTGGCAAGTTCTGTAGCAAATTGTCCAGTGTGACAGAAGAGAAGCTCTGGTGGACCTGTAGTTCTCTGTTTCTAGAGGTTCTCATGCTTCACCTGGTAATTTAATCATTTGTGTTTATGTATTCGGAAATTCACTGTAGACAAATTTGATCATCCACATCTTACATACACTATGATGATGATGTACACTGCAAAGCAACATTTTGTATTTCTTTTCTAAATATGTGGAGATGGCCTACTATGTACCATGCATTCTTGTATGTTGGACAATGTGGGGAGGAAAATAGAGAAGAAAATATTCTCATTTGAGGGCAACTTGTCCTTGCCATGGACTTGATTAGAAAACAGTTTCTGCACAGGGTGCTAGAATCAAAAATACAGAGCATCCACCAGAGTCCCCGGGAAGTCCTAAAAGAGGCAGTGTCTGGGGAACAGCCTCCCGAATGGCAGTAGGAAACCATTGACTTCCCTAATTGACAGCTTGGCGAAAACAACTGAGTATTTGAAGCTCAGCTGTGTTGTGTTTCTTTTGAGTGGAAGGATGTTTAGGCATATCTCTTTAGTCTCTCCTCATGGTCCTACCTGAATAGCCCCTGCCCCCACTAAGTAGAACTTTTCAGGAAGTTCTAATTCTACTAGGTATCTTCAGATATGAACGATTTCTTCCAATCTTGTCTCTATTTGTGTGAAGGTGATATATCAGCCTCCATCTTTACTATTTGTCTTATTTATCAACTTAGTTATAATTGAGAAGGAAAAGTGTCATCTATTGAGAGTACAGGTTTGTACCCTCAATATGAATGATGCAAAATACAAGGTCTGTCTGGAAAATGCTCAACCATTGTTAACATAATGAGAATGGTTTGCGTGGCATTGATATAATTTGGCAGCAAGGAGAGTGGACTGGAATGCACATGTGTGAACAACGATGACTTCACTGTAAGAGTCAGTGGGGACAGTAGACACCCTTGAGTGAGGGTGTGTACTGTGCGGCCATCACATTCAAAATGACTTAGGGAGTGGAGCAATGAATCTGCATCAAATTTGGCATTCAGTTTGAACATTCCTCTGCAGAAATTAATCAGATGCTTCAGAAAGCTGCATCTGTGGCAAATGGTGATTGGCAGCTTCATCACCACAGCATGCATGATCAGGCATCATGTCTCGTGCAGAGTTTTTTTGGTGAAATATCAAACCACCCAGGTGATTCAGCCCCCTACAGCTCAGATTTGGTACCCTGCAACTTCTGGCTTTTCCCAAAATTAAAATCACCTTTGAAAGGGAAGTGATTTCACACTGTGGATGAGATTCAGGAAAATACAATGGGGCAGCTTATGGTGATGGGAAAACTGTGTTAAGTCTCAAGGTGCCTACTTTGAAGGGGACTGAGACATCATTGTCTTATGTACAATGTTTCTTTTCTTTCTTGTTTTTTACAACATAGATTTTTTTATTTTTTAAGGATTTTATTTTACTTTTTCTTAGAGAAAGGGGAAGGGAGGGAGAAAGGGAGATAAACATCAATGTGTGGTTGTCTCTCAAGCACCCCCTACCAGGGACCTGGCCCACAACCCAGGCATGTGCCCTAACTGGGAATCGAACCAGCAACCCTTTCACAGGCTGACACTCAATCCACTAAACCTCATTATCCAGGACTCTTTCTTGTGTCTTCTGTCTTCTTCAGTAAATGTCTCTATTTTTCATACCATGGCTGGATACTTTCTGGACAGACCTCATATTTTAAACTAGACCATAAATGTTTGGCAAAGTGAAGATGCCTGGACGAGTGTGTGCGCACATGCCTGCAAGCACACACATTCGCTCCTATTCTGGATGCGAATGGGTTTGTGCTGTACTTTAGGTATATTACTCCTTTGAGCCACTAAATTTCAAAAACCTGATGTGGTTACAGTAGAAAATGCTAAGGATAGAACTTCCTCATTGATATGGTGGCAATCATATCAGAGAGAAGCTATTATGAACGCCAGAAGCAAGACAAAATAAGTGGTAAAGTGAAATAAAAAACAAAAACAAACAAATACACCAACTCTGGTGAGAAGTCACTGGGAAAGGACCTTACATCCTGAGTCAGTGTAATTTCCTGGAAACTGCATTCTCCCTGTTTAAGTACCAATGCTATAAGGTTTAATGACGAATCTCTAGGAATGTAACAGGTTTTCTTACATTGGTTTCTTGATTCACGCTGGCACATTTGCACAATATGAAACCCTAGTGCTGATGGAGAATGCAGGGACAATATCCATGCTAAGTGTTTTGCAGAAGGGAAACTATCCATCTGTTAATGTAGAAAAGTTCATGAACAAACACCCAAGCACTTTAGAAGAAGTAAGTCATGGAGAAAGTACAGCAGACAACCTGGCTAGTCAGTTGTCTGATTTCTTGTCTTTTGTGCATCTTTTCCAATGCTATTAATTGCAGAATGTTTCTGAAATGGTTCTAATTTGGGGCAGAGTTGTTTATGTACAGGAATTAGTATGAGGTCAGGTCTATGTCACACTCAAGATCTAAAAGGGTTATAAAGCAGCTACAAAATTGTACTGATAAGATATATGCTAAGGGAATTCAGAATAAGATTGATTTCATTTTTCCAAAATACAGTACTCTGAAAAATGTCACGGTGCTCTTATGGGCTTTGTGCTCTGAATACCTCTCACTTTAACTAAAGTTAATCTTTAATGCTCTATCGTTGACCTAATTTAGCACAATGCTGATGCACTGCAGATTCTGAAAATTGTAATGACACAAATTTTAGAGCGTCTGAACATGACCATATTCCTTGCATTATGTAAGAACAGCTGAAGGCAGTAACAGCATAGTGTATATGTAAGATCAGCTGAAGGCAGTAACAGCATAGTGTAATTGTAACAAGAACAGACTCCGGAGCTAGATTTTCTGAGATGAATACCTGCCTCGGCCACGTCCAGGCCACTTTGTTTTCCTCACACTCCAAATTAGAATAAGAATACTTCCTCTTATCTCAGAGTGGTTGTGAGGATGGTGGCTTAACATTTGTAACACTGTCACAAGTAAATGGTATATGTGTGTTAAATTAATTTTTAAAATTAATCATCTAGAAAGAGCCCTGGCTAGTGTAGCTAGGTGGACTGAGCACAGGCTGCAAACCAAAAGGTCTCCAGTTCAATTCCCAGTCAGGGCACATGCCTGGGTTGCAGGCCAGGTCCTCAGTACCGGACGTGCAAGAGGCAACCATACATTGAGATTTGTCTCCTTCTCTTCCCCTCTCTCTAAAAATGAATAAATAAAAATCTTTAAAGAATAATCTAGAAAGAGTCCTCTGTTGCCTTATGACTTTCTATTATCTGCAGACCTAGTCTAGTACTCTTGTTATATCACATTTTAATAGTCTACATTTCTCCTTTCAAAATTTTTTTTCATAGAATTTTTAAAATTTTATAGTGTTCCTTACTATTTACTCATCAATGGGATATAAACACCAGAACAGCAGAGTTATTATTTATTTTGTTACCTATGATTACTTACTGGCTAAATAGTACATTTTACCTGCTAACTGATAAATTCAGTGGTGGGCAAAAATTCATTTCCAGTTGTGAGTGTGCAAAACAGTTAATAAAGCAATTGTAATCATCATAAACTTCATGTCTTTTTCCATATAAGCTGTGCACCTACATTTTCCCACACCTGTATTTGTTAAATGAATGACTGAAATAGAAAAAAATTTCATGGTTCAGAGTATCCCACACAAGTGAATATAAGTAACTAGAACAGTACTCTGTAGGCACTCATTGTTTCTTGCATTGAAATGATTCATCTCTACTCTAAGTTCAAGTACCAGAAAGTCACTAAGCGCTTCCATGTGGATCACCTGACATCTTACTTGTAGTCATGAATGTATTGGAAGCCATGCATAAGGCTTCAAGGAAATACAGCTTAAGAGTGATTTCTGGGCCATCCGATTCCCTTCCTGCACCACCTCAGAAGTTCTAAAGGACCATAACTGATTGGCCAGTTTGAATACCCACCATAGGGAAAGAGTTCTGATGTATGTGCAGGGTCATGGAATTCTACATTCCTAGAGGTTCCACTCTTTAGATTAAAATTAATTTGTCTTTGTGTGTGTGTGTGTGTGTGATTTTGGACATTGTAGAAAAACTATATGTATTTTATGGCAGAGAACACTTCTAAAGTTGTATTGTTTATTTTAAAATTAATATACAATAAACATGAGTGTTTTCGATGTACAGGTCTATGACTTGAACCATATATATGTAAATGGTTCATATATATATATGTGTGTGTGTGTGTGTGTGTGTGTGTGTGTGTGTATTCATTTAATCACCACCATAATCAATCTAGAGGATACTGTGTAACCCCTAAGTAATCCCTCATTGTGTCCACGTATACTCACACCTCCTACCACAACCCCTAACACCACTGCTATGTCACTGTAGTTTTTTCTTTTTCATAATTCCACATTCATACAATCATGTAACATGTAACCATTTGATTTGACCTTATTGGTATGCCTCTGTAATTCATACTGCATACATCAAAAATTTACTCTTGTTTACTGCTAAAGTGTATTGCACTGAAAGGATCTGACATTGTTTGACAGCTGAAGACAATGCGGGCTCTTTCTGGTTTGGAGCGACCATGAACGAGCGATGGCAGTGGGTCTGTGTGTACCTTGTATTCTCTACTACAAGTGCAGAGTGCCAGGGAGGGCAGAGAAATTTCAGTGCTCATCAATCATAAGAACTATGTAGAAGTTCATCATAATTCAAAAAACTGAAGTCATAAAATCAAATGTGTGGCTTGAAGTTTTCTCCAGATGCCTAAGGTTTTATTCCAATATATGCAGAAGAATGTAAACAGAGGTTGAATGAAGTCTGTTCAGTCATTCATTCTTTGTCAATCTGCATTATGATTATATGCTACTAAAACATACATCAGGGTTGTATTGAGAATCAGGTATAGAGATTTTGCTTTAAGATTATTAAGCATAATCCATCATAATTGCAGAGGGAAGGCCTAGAAAATACATTATGATAAGCCCTCATAAGTGATTCTGATGAACACTCCAGGTTAAAACTGACAGCTCTAAAGTTTTGGGGTAAAAACCCAGTGCAATGCTGACAGTATGTGACTTTAAAGAAGACGATACAGATTTGGGGGTTAGTTTCAGCATCTCAAGGCACCTTCATCTGACTCTTGGTTAACTTTGAGGTAGTTCCTTCATGTTCAAGTGCTAGAAATTAAACTATTCTCTAGATGCCATCATTTTCATTATCTGCCCAAAAAGTTATTGGTAGTTTATATTTTATTATAAAAAGCATATTCAAGCTGACTCCAGGAGTCAGTTGCGATAGAAACAGCTGTGGTTCTCTGGCAATCCCACTGTAAAATAGGACACAATGTGCTGAGACCCCACAAGGCCCCAAAGGGAAGGTGGTAGATCAGGGCCAGCATGCCCCTGACATTTGTTATCTTACAATAGTCAAACTCACTTTCAATTTTCAGTCTTCTATCCTACAATTCCTATTCCCTCTAACTCTGACCCTCACATGAAATTGACTGAGAAACTAATTCAGTATCTCAGTCCATGTCTTTCAATAGCTTTACCACCAAGTTTGTCCTTTCTATGAAAATTTCCCCTCATTTATTTAAATAAAAATTCCTATCAGGTCTCCTACTGCAGTTAAACATCCCTCTGGAAAGATTTACCCATATCCTAATTTTCATAATTATATGAGTTATACTGTTTAAATTGTATATGGTTTACAAGAAATAAGGTAAGAATATATATAGACTAACATAGCTGATCAATGAAGTAGGAACAGCCAAAAAGAAGTGACAGAATTAACCTGAGGTATTAGAATCAATCAAAAAAGGAAATAAGTTAACATAAATGAATTTTGTCAGTATTTAAAGTACTGCTTCTTTCCTAAGTAACAACTGTTTCCCCCCTCAGTTGAATACTAGCTGTAAAATTCTAGTTCTAAAATGATGCTTTTTCCATTGAGGAGTTCTGGTGTAAAAAAAAAAACAAGACAAGACAAAGAACCCTGAAACGGTGACTGTGATAGAAGGGAAAACAGTACAGGGAAAGCAAAATGAAACCTTTGTGTTGCTCTCATGTAACAAAACTGCTTCAATTACAAATACATGCCTATTGACCTCCAATAGTTAATTCAGCTCATGAGAAAAGGATCTACTTTTCTTTATTTTATAAATCTATGCAATTATTAAGAATGATATCCGCAGCTTTCCCAGGATAAATTTACTTTACAAAGTTGGCTTACAATCTGTTCTTTTCATTCACAACTATGATTGTAAGTAGGGATAAAGATAGATATCTTATTCACATATTTTTAAAGCCCTGGAATTTGAAGTTTAAGAACAATTATATATTCCCTCAATTTGTTCCTGACTCATTGGAGAAATAGTTATATAATTCTTTTTATAATGGAATGCTTTGACTTTCTACATGAGAATGTAAGTTTATGATGGTGATTCTGTTAGAAGGGGGGAGAAATGTCAATCTGCGGTTGCCTCCCGTGTGCCCCCAAATGGGGACCTGGCTTGCCACCCAGACATGTGCCCTGACTGGGAATAGAGCTGGAGACCCTTTGGTTTACAGGCCAACACTCAGTCCACTGAGTCACAGGGAACTATACTCTAAGAATCTGAAACACAAATTCAAAAGAACCTATGCACCCCAATGTTCATAGCAACACCATTTACAATAGCCAAGTGCTGGAAGCAACCTAAGTGCCCATCAGTAAATGAATGGATCAAAGACTGTGGTACATTTACACGATGGAATACTACACAACAGAAAGAAAGAAGAAACTCCTAAACCTTTGTGACAGCACGGATGAAACTGGAGAGCATTATACTAAGTGAAATAAGCCAGGTGGTGGAAGACAAATACCATATGATCTCACCTATAAGTGGAACCTAATCAACAAAAGAAACAAGCAAGCAAAATATAATCAGAGATGTTGTAATTAAGAACAAACTGACAGTAACCAGAGGGGAGGTAGGAGGGGGTAGCGGGGGAAAAATTGGAAGGGTTTTCGGGAACATGTATAAAGGACACATGGACAAAGCCAAAGTGGGGTAGGATCAAGGGTGGCAGTGTGGATGGCTGGGGTCAGGGGGAGTAGAAGGGGGAGAATGGAGACAACTGTACTTGAACAATAGTAAAAAAAAATGTGAAAAATAAAACAAAATTTTTAAAGAAAAAAAGAAGGGAAATGCCAATTTTATGTTGTCAAGATTAAAGAAATTCCTTTCATTTGCTTTAAGTCATAAGTTTCTTATACAAACTTTTAATTTGAATTTTCTTAAAAAAGATTATCTGAGCTCCTGGGAATTCTTTTTAAAAGACTTTCTTACATACTCAATTAGTGAAGAAAAGTTCTACCACCTTTTTGGTTTATAACCCAGTGAAGGTTTCTTTATAACTGCTGTGTTTCCAGAAATGCCCAACCAGGTTCAAATAACATTTAAAAGCACATTTGTTAATGAAATTTACTATCGCTATTTATATTTAAAAAGTGCTAGACAGTCATGACATGATTTAGTTTTTCTTTTTTTTTTTGAACATTAACATTTCACAGTGCTTGAATGAATGTCCCATCCCTCATTTCAATAAATTTAGTTTACTTTTTTATAATGCAAATGCAGTTATACTTAAAATCTCACTCTTATAAACATAAGCATGAATTTCACTTCAAATGCAAAACAGACATGGGATTTTTATCATGCTTTTTCAAACAACTTCATTATATTAACAAAAAAATTAAACAGGCAGTCATTTGCTCCTAAATAAATTTTACAATCCTTTATCAAATGACCTTTTGCTTTTGCTGGTTCTTCCCTCATAAGTATCTAAGGATTACTCTGTGAGTCAGATGAAACAGCGAGCTCCTTTGGAGTACTTCAGGAGGGTGAAAATATAGATCCCTTCTCTTTACTATCTCTTGAGCAAACTGGGTATCTAATTAACCAAACAAACAAGTCTTTTTTTAGTTTGTTATTTTTACCATATAAACAAGAAAAGATAGTTTATTGCCTTAAGCATATTTAAACAAATATAACTGTACTTTTTTTCTTCTGAAAAAAAAGAGGATATGTAATTGCAGAGTAAACATTAATAACACAGAAGGTTTAACCCCAAGAGCATAAACCTAGAGTATAAAAACA
The DNA here is from genome assembly GCA_004024845.1 of Tonatia bakeri. NCBI lineage: Eukaryota > Metazoa > Chordata > Mammalia > Chiroptera > Phyllostomidae > Tonatia > Tonatia bakeri. Next base: position 130,882 of record PVIA01003274.1, on the reverse strand, counting down.
CAGACACAGACCAAAGACACAGCATAAAAGTTATTTTAATCACATAGTATATTTGTACCTTTCTGTTCTTACAAAGTGAATAGCTACTTTTCTAGTTTTTAGGTTTGTGTGTGTAAAGTTGGGAGAATAGCTAAAAATGAGGTGAGGGTATGTTTGGATTGTTTTGATTGTTCTTGGTACCTAATGGGGAAAGATTATAATAACTATAATTTGGGTTTGTAAGTGTGTAACTGCAGAATTCAATATATGTTTTTCCTAAGTACACATCACTCTTTCTATGTATTTATTCTAATTATTATTCTAATAATTATTATTATCCTATTACTCTAATTATTATCTAATTATTATGCCTTATTTTATAAAGGAAGAAACAAATCTAAGTGGATTGTTTAAGATCACAGAAGCATTAAATGGTGGACACAGGGCTTACATGAAGGCATTATGGCTATGTTTTATTTTAAGACACTGTGCACTTAGCATTTTTTTTGAAAAACTTTGATGTATACATTAATTAGAAATATTAAAGGCCCAATGCAGATCAGGGTGGTGATTACTGAAATCTTGTTACAAGGGTAACCTCTTCTACTGATGTAGGTATTATGATTTCTCCTATGAGACACTTTTTATTATATTTATAACATATCTTAGAGAAAACTGAGAATTGCAAAGAAGTGATAAATTATTATAAAGCTTGTCCTCATAATTCCTCAACTGCTGTTTTATTTAATATTAACTTAGAACTGTTATTTTTCTCCCATTCCTTGGTTAAGTGTTGAGTGCTCATCTATTGCATAGAAACATGTTGAAGGAGCTATACCAGTTATTCGAAGTGATTGGAAAAGTGATTGCTGTGCATTCATTAAAAAGTATCAATAAATCAGGGCATAGTTATTTTTACTACAAGAGGGAATTTGAGGCCTAAAACAAATCTCTGGAGGAGCATCCTATATCTTTGTCCTGCTTTATGGTGTCATACCTTTTCCTACTTAACCTATACCTCGTGCTTTTTGAGAATAGTGTTAGCTCAGCAGAGGTACATATCTGGGCATACCACCAACAATAAACTTATTTGAGGGCTTTGTGGACATTTACATATCTTTGGGCTGCTAATTTAAATAAACAGGCATCCATTCTTAGAAGAAGAAAGTGACCGTGCAGGGAGAGTCCAGGAATATAAAATGTTCCATCTAACCATTGGGTAGGAGTATAAAACTTTCTTGCTTACTTTAAGAAAGGAAAGTAAAATGATGTGCTTACCCTCAAAAAAAGAAATGCTGATGTGTGATATTCTCCAAGCTGGAGGAATTCCTTCCTCTCTGATTCCCTTGTATAGAAGAATAGTTGGTTTATTCCGAGTTAAGGATTTTTTTTGAAGTGAATTTCTGTGGATTCCAGCCAAATATATCAGCACATTTAGAAAATTCAAAATTTCAGAAAACTCTCTATCTTAAATGTGTCTTGAGGCTAGATCTAACATAAACCTCTTAAGACTTCAGAAACTTTCCATTTTTACCTAGAAGTCAAACATCATCTCTTGTGTCAAATATATCATAGTTACCCTAGACCCCCAAAGTTTAGATTACAGGACTTCTAATGGTTTCTTAAAGAAACCTTACCTCCAAAACTGTTCACTAAACATCATATGGCAATAAAAATTAAACCTTGGCAGAATATGATACATCCCTGTACTTCTGAGAGTTCCAGTTAATAGATCTATCTTTATGAAGAGTCTTGAGTACATTCTATCTCAGTACTAGTGAAATAGACTCAATACTGCAAATTTGAAACTTTGGAAATTAACCTTTTAAGGGCATCACGAGGACCACGGAACAAATGGTTGCAAGATTAAATTCCATTAATTGAAATCACTCATTAAAGTTCCACAGGATATAATGTATTCGTATAAAAAGTCAATACCTACATTTAGAGAATATCTCTTCATTTTTACTCCCTTTCCTCACATTTACAATTTATACCACTAACACCTACAAATACACCTTATTTATCCCTAGATATGAGAAATAGCCAAATATATCCATTTGATCCTCCTTGTATTTTCATTGCTTCTAGCAACTTCTTACAATTATATTTTGCATGTTTCCCATTTCTTTAAGCCCACTCAAAAGATTCTTCATATTTTTACAACCAAACCTATATGCTTTGCTTAAATTTTTGAACTATGAAAGTTTATTAATGAACTTCTAATCCTTGCCACACACTACTTGGCATTTTATGTTCTATTTTCCCCCAAATTTCTCTTAAAATCTTGATTTCTTCTTTTTCTTGAGTATACAATTAGCATTCACATCATTTCTATTCTACTTATGCTAAACAATTCCTTCCCAATTTTCAAGTAGTTCCTCAAATAATTAACATGATTCTTTCAACAAATGTTACTTCCATGAAAAATAAACTTATTAAAAATAAATGTATCTCGAGGTTTGTGTTCATTACCATGCTCACTGGAAAACCATAATTTGTGCTGCCCATCACCAGGCCGGGGAACACGTGTGCAGAGGAATCATCCCGGAGGTCCTGGCCAGTCTGATCTTTTCCTCAGATATGCCTCAGATCCTCACATGGCTCAGGGTCAGAGTCTCCTGTCTAAGACAATGTTTCTATATAAAAGTGAGCATGTAATATGGCACAGGTATAGTAACTAAAATGTCCAAATGGAAAGAGGAAGGGAGTATAAAAGAATTGTTACTATCAATAAAGATACCATCAGCCATAAGGATACAAAGCTGAATTAACTGAGAAAAAAGGAGTCACAGCAGTTAAGTGAAAATGAGAATTCAGGAAATTTTTGAAAAATACTAGACTAAAATAATAGCTTCAAAGCATTCCAATTACCACCTATCAACTTAATCCTTTTCTTACTAAAATATTTTATTGCTGATTATTCTAGATGATTTTCAGTGTGAACATATTGTCCATGTCATAATTAAAGTCATAGGCATTAAGGTCTATTTAACAGCAAACTTCCATGGCATTTAGTTATTTATTAAATATAGGTTTCTCCCTAGAATCTACTTAAATATACTTGTTTAAACAAAAGTATAACATACACTTTTGTTATATATTGAGGGGTGAAGGGACTGGATGAAAGAGGGTGAAGGGATTAATACAAAACATACACATAACACATCGGCACAGACAGCAGTGTGGCGATGGCCAGAGGGAAAGGGGCTGAGGGTAGGTAGTGTGGGCGAAGGGCAGGTAAAAGGGGGTGGAAAGAGACTTTGCTTGGGCAACACGTGCACCACGCAGTGTGCATGTGGTGATTTGCTGAGTTGTACACTTCAAACCTGTATGGCTTTGTGAACCAATATCACCCAAATAAATTCAAAAGAATAAATTTTTAAAATTTAAGTTAAAATAAAAAAACTAATATATTCTATTTCTTTTAGTTCTTATGACATTCAAAGTTTGCATGAAATCTCTTTTTTAAAATTAATCCTCACCAGAGGATATGTTCATCGATTTTAGAAAAAGAGGAAGGGGGGAGGGAGAAGGAGGCATCAATGTGAGAGAGAAATATCGATCAGTTGCATCTTGATTGCACCATGATGGGGGATGGAACCCAAAACTTCAGTAAGCGCCCTGACTGGAAATCAAACCATAGCCTTTTGGTGTATGGGACAACACTCCAACCAAGTGAGACACCTGGCCAAGGCTGTTTATCAGTCCAAGTAAAACAGTATCATTAGAAAAATTGTTTATTTTGCACTGTCTCTACATATTATATACATACATACATACTATACATGCACATACACAAGCACACACATATACAGATATGTGCATTTGAATAAGAATTGGTTTTAATAATTCTACTTTAGGAAATGTTTATTTTCTTTATCATTTAAGAAAAGCAATATCTAGGGGATACCATTGTATAGTTTTCATATTTATTGAGGTTGATTTCCCTCATTATCTAGACTAGTAAATATAATAAAGCAGGACATTAAAAAGGAGAGAAATTAAACAAAATTGATATTTGAACTCTCTCTTTAATGTATCTAAATTATTTACATAGCCTTTACTCATAAAATATTTGTGTTGTGCTTAAGTAAAGTTATTTCTTGAGTCATTTACTATATTAAATAAACCATAATATAAAATCTAGTGTTTACAATGCAATAGAGTAAGCTTAAATATTAGATATTATATTATTTCTTAGCATAATCCTATAACTGCTGCTTTATTCATTTCTGTTGCTCTCTCTTTTGTTATTCGTTAACTTGTGTGGTGCTGGGCTTCCAGAATGCCGGCCGTTTTATTGTCAAAGTGAGTGAGACTGACAATTCAAACGCTGAGCTTTCAGTAAATTATAGGGTGTAAAGAGCATAGCAACAAGTTATTTAACTTTGATTTAAAATATAGATGACTTGGATAACAATTTTTCAATACAAACATTCAAAAAATCTAGTAAAACTCCCATTAATTTTGATGAAGATTATTTTTACACTTTCTGATATGGTAAGTATATGGAAGATGATTAATCATGCCAAATAAAAATAGATGCATTAACACTGAAAAATAATTTAAAATTTTACTTTTTTGAAAATAGTTTTTACATTTTCACCTAGGTCCAGATCTTGAGAATTGTGAATGGCAGTTAAAGCATTTGGCATAAGTCAAAGTTATATGTTAATAATCAAAATAATGTAAATACCTAAACTTGGCTACATAATTCAAGATCTTTATACCACATTATCTATTGACCTTAGAAAACTTTTTAAATTCTCTCAGACTCATGAATTAAGGTAGAGGTCAAGTTAAATTTTTAAAATTTGTTTCTTTGACCTGGCTGGCATAGCTCAGTGGATTGAGCACAGGCTGCGAACCAAAGCCTCGCAGGTTTGATTCCCAGTCAGAGCGCATGCCTGGGTTGCAGGCCACAGCCCCCAGCAACTGCACATTGATGTTTCTCTTTCTCTCTTTCTCTCTCCCTTCCCTCTCTAAAAATAAAATAAATAAAATCTTAAAAAAAATAATGCACCAATAAAGCAGACCATTCATAAATAAATAAATAAATAAATAAATAAATAAAATTTGTTTCTTTGTCTACAACTAAGTGATGGTACATATGTCTTTACAACACTGGGATACGGTGATTCTCTGGCTAACAGGAGGAAGTGTGCTCTGTTGGAGATGCCTGAGAAATAGGTCTAGGCACACAGCTGAAATATACTCCTGTATGCTTGAGATTTCTTTACATTCTGTTACCTAAGTTGAAAAATATATGTAAATACCATACTCTGTTAATAATGTATCATTGTTTTATATTAATGTAACATGGTTTTAAAAGTTAAAAAAATTAAAATATTGTACAAAACCTTGGAGTATAATTTATGATTCAAAAAGTTATGCAGGTAATATTCTTTTACATCAAACATAATTTGGCACATATTAGTAATCAAATTAAATTGTACTACTCCATTAAGCAATAAGGTCTACATGGTTAGTATCCCTCAGAAACATTTCATGCATTAAAAAAAGTACAGTGTCTAAATGATTATGAAAAAAGTATTTTCTTATTCTAACATTGTAAGATATTTCTGACTGTCCTGCAGCCATTCAAGGCCAGGCAGATCCACACAGGAGTTGGGCAGATGGGAGAATATATGTGGAGCCTTTGGGATATCTGACATGCCTTTATTCTGGGGTGGGGCAATCCACACACACTGCAAACTTTGAGTCCCCCCCATAGGAAGTCCAGACTCCCTTATGTACTAAACGTCCACAAAGCCAGAAAGGTGCCAATGCTGACCTTCAGTTACATAACAGAGCTTCATCCTAGGCATGCAGGCCCTGCTCAAGGCCATGTGAACACTGCCAAGCCACAGTCGCCCAGGCATCCAGATGAGGGAGTCTGACTGATTCCATTTTCCCTGCACTGACCTCTGTCGCTAACAATGAGATGAGCTACTCTTCTCTTACATGTTACTGAAAACAATAGCAAGACTATCATATTTCTGCAAAGTGTAAGAATTTAAAGAGGAGATATGATCCTTTCTCTCATATGATTTTTAAACAATATTACAGAAGAGCAGAAAAGCATACTAAACAATTAAAAATAGTGAAGATATGCCCTGCCCAGTGGGACTCTGTTGGTTGGAGCATAGCCTCATACACCTAAAGTTTGCAGGTTCAATTCCCAATCAGGGCACTTATCTACTTTACAGTTTTGGTCCCAGGTTGTCGGGGGGACGAGGTATGGGAGGCAAATATAATCAGTGTTTCACTCTCACATCAGTGTTCCTCTCTCTCTCTCTCTCTCTCTCTCTCTCTGTCTCTCTGTCTCTCTCTTCTATTGTTGAACTTGCCTGGGGAGAGATATCCAATAAAAAATTGGTATGAGCAATGTCTGAGATTTTACTGCCGATGTTTCTATTTTTATGGTTTTGGGTCTAACACTCAAGTCTTTGATCCATTTTGAATATATTCTTGTGTGTTTAGTAAGAAGGTGGCCTAGTTTCATTTTTCTGCATGTATCTGACCAATATTCCCAGCACCATATATTGAATAAACTATCTTTAGCCCATTGTATGTTGAATATTAATTGACTGTAAAAGTGTAGGTTTATTTCTGGTCTCTCTATTCTGTTCCATTGTTCTATGTGTCTGTTTTTTTTTTTTTTAATGCCAGTACCATGCTTTTTGATTACTATGGCTTTATAGTGTAGTTTGATATTAGGTAGCATGATTCCTACAACTTTGTTCTTCTTTCTCAGAATCGCTATTGCTATGCAAGACCTTTCGTGGTTTCATATACATTTCTGAAATATTTGTTCTAGTTTTGTGGAATATGTCACTGGAATCTTGATTAATATTGCAATGAATCTATGGATTGCTTTGGGTATTATGGGCATTTTAATGATGTTAATTCTTCCTATCCATGAACATGTATGTACTTCCACTTATTTGTATCTTCAATTTCTTCAGTGTCTTATAATTTTCTGAGTACAAGTTTTTTACATCCTTGGTTAGGTTTATACTTAGATGTTTTATTCTTTTTGAAGCAATTGTGAATGGGATTGTTTTCTTGATTTTCCTTTCTGTTAGCTCATTATTGTTATATAAAAATGCAACTGATTGCTGGACATTAATTTTGTATCCTGCTACTTTGCTGAATTTTTCTATCAGTTTTAGTAATTTCTTGGTGAAATCTTGGGGTTCTCTATGTACAGAATCATGAGATCATGAGTGTTTTTGCTATTCTTGCTTCTTAACTTTCCATATAATTTTGCAGTCAGCTTTTGAGTATCTACAAATAACACTGCTGGGATTTTTTAAAATTAATTGGAAAATAATTAAATTTATTATCCTTTTTGAAAATAATTGAAATTGACAATATTTTCTTACAATCCATAAATATAGTCTGTCTTCCCATTTATTTTATATATTTCAAGAGTGTTTTGTTGTTTTCAAAATTCAGATACTGAATATATTTTAGAGTTACAATAAGTGTTTTTAGTGTTTTAGAACTATATAAATGATAAGTTTAAAGTTTTCAATTTTACTGCTGTTACATAGAAATATAATTTATAACTCTGTATTAACCTTGTATCCTGCAACATGCCTAAAGTTACCTTTGAGCTCTAGAAGTGTTTTATTTCTTCTTTTTCCCTTACTACATCATCAAGAACGTCAAGTGTGATGTCTAGAGTAATGGTAGTAGAGGACTTTCTTGCCCTGTTCCCCATTTTAAGGGGAAAACATTTTTTTTAGCCATCAAGCATAACATTAACTGTAGTTTTTCTTGTGAATGCCTTTTATCAGTGAAGAAGGGTCCCTCCTGTACATAGTTTGCTGAGAGTTTTTATTGGGAGTAAATGATAAATTTCAGCAAATGCTGAGATTAGCTCCAGTTTCCCAAAGTAAATGTCAAGTCTAGGAATCACTGTTACCAATTATGTACCATCTTGGGACAAGTCAATTATGAGGGATAATTGTCGACACTAAATCTATGAGATGCATCTCCCCACATGTGCTGTGTTGACTGGAGAGGGTGGTTCCAAAAGAAATATGAGACAACACTTAAATATGCACTTTTTCAGCTCCAGTGTCATTCCTGATATTGAAAACCATATTTGCAAGAAGCTAGTAAATATTTTTGATTACTTAAAAGATTATTCAATTTTAAAACTAAATCAATAACTGAATGCATTATTTCCCTTCTACCCAATACCTTCTGTTCTGCTTTTAATATCTCAGTCAAGATCACCCAAATCCACTCAGCCTTGTGGTTTGGACATCTTGCCCTCAGCCTTGTCCCTTTATATAATTTGTGATTAAGTTTTATCTGTCTGTTATTCAGGAATAAGAAAAGAAATCACTGGTGAGTTATACTGATGCTATTTCTAGATCCATATTTATCTCTTTTTTCTGAACCTTATATAAATCCTACTGATGTACCTCTCCAAATTATTTGACTTTCCAATCTGTCCAACAAATATTTTGTAATTATCTGAATACGATTACAGTACTTAAAATGATTAATACTTTCTCCTTGACTAGCATGTAGTGTCCAAGAGCTTCCCTGTTGCACACTACTTTAGTAAAAACGTTTTCATGAGCTCCCCTTTGAGTGCTCTCTTGCTGCTCACCGCTACTCTAGCTACGTTCCAGTTAAATAAAACCCTTCAATGTTTTCAGATGTGTGTGTGCTCTTATGTCACAGTGCTATTGAAAAATTCTGTTTCCTGTGTTTAAAAGGCATTTTCCTCTAACTCTGACTACTGTGTTCCTGCTCAGGCTAGCTTTTAATATCTAACCCAAATATTCTTACCTCAACTAAGAGTTTCATGGTCTTTCACAGGAAAATTTATTCATTTTTCATTTTGCTGGGGGGAATTTTATACCCACATGCATTAGAATATTTCACATGTTGAAAATTATATATATATAATTATATATATATAATTATATATATACATATAATTATATATACATACATACATACATACATACATACAGGGCTCTTTGATTTTATTTTATCATTCTTGTATGCTCAGGTCCTAGCAACTACTCTATAAATAGCAATTGGTTAGTTACCTATGGTTATTAGTACTGGTATGAGATTTCAAAATATAACTTGGTTCCATTATCTAGTATAGTATAGGCCTTGGACTCCTCACCTTACAGAACCAGCCTTGGTGTTCTGGAACAGCTGTGGGGCTCCATTGCCTGCTGCCAAAAAGCATGGCTCCTAAGGCAATATTTTGGAAAAAAGGAAAGGGGTTGTTTATTTAAAGGTTATACAGATTTAGAACAATGTCAGATTTCTGTCATTAAGTCCTGCTCTCCTTAAAAACACCAAAAAACAAGTAGTCCTCCCTCCCTTTGCCAAACCAGGCCAGTTTCAGAATACACTGCTCAGAGGTTTCATCTTTCAGAAAGCTGATGTCTGCAGCTTAGCATTCCAGGTCACAGTTTGGCTCCAAGCATTTCTCCTGTCTCTGTGTGATGGGTCAGGCAGGTCCCCGCATCACCACCAGATCTGCTGCTGTCTTCTGCAGGCCAACTTCCAGGCAGACCTCCCAACCTTGTGGCAGCCTTCTCTGCAGACCTTGTGTCATATTGACCTTCAGCCTTTCCACTCCATTTTTAAATACTTGGCTCAGAGTATCCTGCATGATTTAACATCCAGGCTCTTTCTGTACTAGCCATTAGGGCAGAAAATAAAACCAGTTCTAAAGCAAAGACTACAGACTACTCTGTACTTCACTAACCCAACTGCTTAGTCCAGCCAAACCAATGAGTCTTAGGAGGCAGTAATGCAGGTGGGCTTCTTAAATGAGGCCTATATAGTATAAACAAATACCCAGTAATGAGGTCATAGCTTTACATCCTGTGAAAACAGAAAGAAGAATATACAAGTTAATTCACACAACAACCCACAAACCGGTCTTTGGGTCCTAAGACTTTCTTTTAAGGAAACATTCAGTTTCAAGACCATTGTTGGAATCACACTAGACATTGACAATTTGACAGATTTTTCTTGCCTGTAGTTTGAGCATCTTTGGTCATGTCACACACCCAGTTCAACTTCCAAATGAAAACAAACTTCAAAGACAGCTGCACTGGACCAATGTTCACTACTGAGCATTGTGATTTTTTTGAGCCACTATTTTTTTTCTAAGATTACCCTTATTGTCACTAAAGGAACTGCATTAAATCCAGTTTTAATTTTTGCCTGTTTGTTTGCATAAACACAACAAGAACAACAACTGATTACATAGGATTTTTAAGTCTTCTTTGCTGGAACTTACACAAGGAACATTTAGATTGACCCTTTGTCCACCCTTCAGGGCACAGAAGCCACACCACAGACCTGCCATCCATCTTTTCCTGTAGTTTGCTTCCATTAGGTCCTCGAGGTTCTCATCATGTCTTAAGTTTCCTCCTTGCCTTCTTTTTTGCTTAAAGAAGCAACCTTTATTTTTCCCTGGAAAGACTACCACAAACCACACAACCAACCAATATACCTGGCTTTTTTTCCAGGGGACTTTGCTAGCTTTGAAAGTCAATTTCAGTTTCTCAAGGCTGAGTGGTTAACAGCCAGAGCCCAGGCAGACCCCCACCCCCCGCCCCATTAGGCATGATCTTCCAGTCCAAGTTGTGGTTAACAAAACCACCATTGACAACTGGTCTTGCTGGTTTTATGAAAAGAAATATAACGCCATTACCTACTCCTTCAGAATGCCAAATTCTGGAGAGATTACATAAGGAGAAAAATACAAAGTATGAAGGAAAATCCTTATCCTTCTAATATTCACTAACATTGCATTTCCATGCCTTATACTTTCCCTTGTTCATTTTTCATTTGGTGTGAAGCTTCAACTTTCCCTAGCCAACCTTAATTTCCTTCCAGAAGAGATACAAAGCAAAATCCAAAGCAAAGATAGAGTTCCAAGAGAAGAAAGGGGGACTAGAACTAGTCTTAGAATTTTGTCTTATTTCCCAGGTCACATTATCCGGTCACACAGGCAACCTGTCTTATGTCCCATGTGGCCCAAAGCCTCCCTGGTAGAGGCACTGTCTCACCTGCCAGCATGTCCACTGGCCCCTCTCACCACCCGATCTTAAGCCAGAGACATGCTTTCTTGCCCCAAGCCAGATTCCACTAGCACTACATGACCCTTTGTTGCTCCCAAATGGCAAAGGCATTTTCTTTAACCAATTTTACAGGTGACTTCTCCTAGGTCTCACTGGCCAAAGAGCAGAGAGAGAGGATTCCTGGTGTACTAGGACAGCAAAATTCAAACTACATCCCCGTAAGATTAGAAAGCTGGCAGAGAATCCAAGCAAGCAAAGGACAATCACACCTAAGAGTTGAGGTTTTCTTTCCTTCAGATTCAAAACTTTCACAACCTTTTATAGCCTTTCCAACTTTCTACACACCTTCTGCAACATTCACACACCTTCTATATATATTTACTTATTTGAATTTAACCATAATTCACTTTTAATCCTTGTTCTTTTCTGCATTGAGAAGGACCATACTTAAACCTAGTATCTGGCAGGTAAAAGTTCCTAGACTTACAAGTACATGAATAAAGTAAAAGAAACATTGTCACCCTGTGTTGGGGTTCATTGTCCTTTTCCAAAGAGGAATTATTTCAAATCTTCCTCAGGAATGGAGGTCCAGCTTTCCCTTTTAGCAATAACCACAGCAGCAGGGTCTGCGTCCTCCTTCGGTGGTGCCTGTTTTATCTGTGTGTTGTAGACTCAGGACTTGATTTCCATCTGCTTTAGGGAAGAATGAGTGCTCAACAGGACATCGTAGGCTCCAGTCCGTTGTTTTGCTAGCTGCTGTTCAGAGCTTGAGTCTTCTAGGTCTTTAGTAAGATGTGGTTCCCTGATCGGAACATGTACAGGGGTTGTCAGGTGGATGGGTGAACCTGCAGTGGGCAAACGTGTTTAAAATGTTAGTGTTCACCCTAAATGTTGCACATGTTGCTCAGTTTTTGCCCTGTGCTCCAAATCTAGAGGGGACATTCCTGAACCAGAGATTTGGAAGGGTTTCCCATGAACTATTTCAAAAGGGCTTACTTAAATCCCACTCTGGGTGTCACTCTAATTTGAAGTGAAGCACAGCAATGAGCAGTGCCTCGCCCCATTTTAAACATGTTTCCCGGCATATTTTTGCCAGGGTCTTTTTTGTTGTGTGATTCATTTTCTCAGGGATTTATTTTATTCTGAGGTCTTTGAGATGCATGCAATTTCCATTGCATTTGCAGCACCTGGCCAACCCTCTAAGAGATTTCTGAAGTGAACAATGATCCATGGACCATTTGAATGATGCAAGGAAGTCCAAAACTAGGAATTATTTTTAAGTAAGAGTTTTGCCACATTAGTTGCCTTCTTAGTTCTAGAGAGGCACACCTTTACCCATTCAGAAAAGTGTCCACAAAGACTAACAAAAATTTGAAATGCCCCTGGTTTTAGGCACTTTTGTGAAGTCCACCTGTCAGTCCTCGAATGGACATAACCCTTTATATTGTACTTCCTTTTCCACTGGGGCATGCTTTGTCTTAGGATTGTTTTTGGTACAAATATTTGACAGGTTTGAGTGATTCTTTGAACAGTCCTTTGCCAATAAAGGTCTTTTAAATGTGGCCTAGTGAAATTTATCAGAATATCCCTTCCACAATGGATCCCTTCATGTAAGTATCTGAGGGAGTAAGATTACACCATGGACATTGATTTTCCACATAGAATTGGGATCAGTGTTAGCGAATTCCCATTCACAGGCCTGTTCTTTATCCCATTCTATGTAATGAGGTTTAAACTCTGACAAGTCCAAACAGGGGATTAAAGCCCCCAGGCATGGCGGTTCCTTGGCTGCCTGTCTTGCTGCTTTATTAACAATTTGGTTTCCCTGGCTCATTCAGTGTCCTGGGCAGTGCATTATGGCAACCTGGTCTGGTGGAATCACTGCCCCTAGCAATTGCGAAACCTCCTTTACATGTTTAATATTCTTGTTTCCCAAGGTGAAGAGTCCTCTCTTTCTCCATATTGCTACATGGGCATGGACTACCATGAAGGCATATTTGGAGTCCCTGTAGATGTTTACCTTCTTTCCTTGGGAGAATACTGAGACTTTTGTGATGGCTATTAGTTCAGCCTTTTGTGTTATGGTTCCCAGTGCAAGTGCTTGGGCTCTAATATCCTTATCTATGGTGACTACCACATACCCAGCTCACCATTGGCCAATGTCCATGAAGCTGCTTCCATCTGTATATAGCTCCCAGTCTGGTGCTGCCAGCAGCTGATCCAGCAGCTCTGGATCAGCTTGCTAGAGTAAACTTGATTAGTGATTTCCAAGCAATTATGCTGGAGGGCTGAGTGTCCCTCCATATTTGGGAGTAAGGTGGCCGCATTCAGGGTTACGGTTGTCTGCAAGGTAATATTTAGGTTGTCCAGCAAAATGACCTGGTATTTGCCCATGCATCCTGCTGTCAGCCAAGCCCCTCCTTTTGCTTCTAATAGAGTGAGGCCCTGGTGCAGTACCAACACGTGGTAGTCTGTCCCAAAGTAAACTTCTCAGCTTCCTGTAAGATGTCACAGGTAGCTGCTACTGCTTGAAGGCATGGTGGCCTCCCTTTGTTGTGAGATTCAAGTTCTTTTTCTAGCAGACTTTTTTTTAAATTTTAATTGTTATTCAAGTACAGTTTTCTGCCTTTTACCCCATCCCAGCCCACCACCCCAGCCCTCCCCACCTCCCTCCCATTTCCACCCCATCCCTTGGTTTTGCCCATGTGTCCTTTATACTTGTTTCTGCAAACCCTTCCCCTGAAATTCCCTCCCCTCTCCTAACTGGTCACTGTCAGCCTGTTCTCAATTTCAGTCTTTGGGTATATTTTGCTTGTTTGTTTGTTTTGTTGATTTATTTCCTGTTAAAGGTGAGATCCTATGATGTTTGTCTTTTACCACCTGGCTTATTTTGCTTAGCATAATGCCTTCCAGTGATTCAACTTCTTTGAGAAATAGGCTACAGGTCAAGGAATATTTCCCAGAGTCTGAGTTAGTTCCCCCAGTTCGATACCCTACCTTTCATGAAAGTACAGTTTGAAAGACCTCTGTAAATTAGACAATTCTAGTGCAGAAGCCAGAACCAGATTTTCCTTTAAGGTATTAAATGGTCCCTGACATTTCCCTGTCTATTCAAAGGGTTCGGAGTCCAGTCCTTTTAAGGAATCATACGGGAGTTTTGCTATAAGTACAAAGTTTGGCATCCAAATTCAGTAGAACTCTGTAATTCCTAAGAACCCACCAAGCTGCCTTTGGTTCTTTGGGATTTTTAATGTAGCAATGGCTTTCTTTCTATTTGCCATCAAGTTTCTGGTACCCTGTTTCAGTTGAAATTCCAGGTACACCACTTCCTATTTGCAAATTTGGGCCTTATGAGGTGACCCCTTATATTCAGTCTTTACCATATGGCTTAGGACTTTGATGGTGATGAGCAAACAGTCCACTAGGTGCTGGTAGCTATCAATATGTCATTTACATATTATAAAAGAACTTCTGATTTCAACTGAAGATTCTTTAAGTCTTTTGCCAATACTTCACAAATATAGTTGGGGAGTTCTTAAATTCTTGTGGCAGCACGGCCCAGCCATATTGGAGGTGGCTTTAGCTTCCAGATTCTGCCATTCAAAGTCAAATAGTAGCTGAGCCTATTCATTTATTGGAATGCAGAAAAGGGTATCCTCCAAGTCCTGGACTGAAAGCCATTTGCTATCCCCAGGCACCATGGTCAACAGGGTGTAGGGATGGGGTGCTGTGGGATGAATGTCCTGGACAATGTCATTTGTGGCCCGAGATCCTGTACAAATCAATATTTGTCAGAGTGAGGCTTTTTGACTGGTACAGTGAGAATGTTGTAGGGTGACTGGAATGCCTGAATTAGTCCTGATTTTAAGAACTTTTGTAACACTGACTGAATTCCATCTAAACTCACAGCCTCCTTCTTGAGGGGGTGCTGCTGTTTTTGTAGGACCCACACCCCTTCTTTTAGATGAACTTTTATGGGTTGCATGTTATCCACTTTTTCTGGGGTTCCGTTAGCCCAAACAGTTCCATCAACCTGCTCATGGATCTCAGGTGGGAAGAGTTCATTTCCAGGACTTTCCAGACAGGTCAGGAATGCCTGTAGCTGGAGGGCATGTTCCAGCAGGACCTCCACGCATAATTGCTGCTTCTTGGGAGAAAAAAAAATTTCTTGTGCATATGATTTACAAAATCCTTCTTGGTTCAGCAACAGAATGGGGCAATCAGGTAGGCAGAGAAAACTATGCATAAGCTTTTGATCCCCAAGCTGGCATTCTAGAGGTTGAAGGAATGCATTTTTGTAACTGTCCCATCACTTCAGTAACCATTACTGCATTTGAGCTTTTCTTGGTTAAATTTGTGTTCAACATTGAGTATGTAGCTCCCATATTTACAGGAAAATCAATTGGCTTGTTCCCCATAGTCAACTGTACCCGGGACTCCCATGGGGAAGTGGTGATAGGACAGGAGATGCCCAAATGATCCCCTGTGCCTCCTCATTTGTCATTAGACTCCCCTCCCTTCTCAGCATTTCTGGGTGAGGGTTTTCATTTCTATTTTCCTTTTTGAATTTTGGGCACTTATTCCTCCAGTGGCCCTCCTCCTTGCAGTGTGCACCCTCTTGGTACCTGTGGGGCCTCTTCTCCTTTCCTTAGGGTCCTGCTTTTTCATTTGGCCTCCCCACCCTGCTTCTAAGGACCCCATGGTCTGATTTATTTTCCTTGTTTTCTAGGCATTGCAAACTTTAAATCCCATGTCCACTACCTGAGAGGGATTTATTCCCAATGCCCCATCTATGTGCTGGAGTTTTTTTCTGATACTCAGGGCACTTTGCCCAATAAAAGCCATGTTCACCATCTGCACATTCTCTGGTATCTGTGGGGCAGCATCAGTGTCCTTCCTACAGGCCTGATAGATCCTCTCCAAAAATTAAGAAGGATTCTTATTTGGCTTTTGCTGAAGGGCCTGTATTATATTCAGGCTTTTTTGCTTGGGCACCCTCTTCTTAAGCCCTTCTGGTATACACTTTCCATAATGTTGCAGGAAGGCTAGGCCCCTACTCTTTGGGTCCCAGTTAGGTTCTGTCAAGGGAATTGCCTCAGCTGTGTTGCGGGTCCCATCAGGTTCCTTTTGGTGGGGACGTCGGACCTTTCATTAGCCCAATTTATAACCAGGCATCTCTCGTTTGCACGTAACAAGCTGTTTAGGAGAGCCTGTATGTTCACCCAGTTTGGATGATGAGTGGCGAAAATGGAGGTGATAAGATTTGCCATTCTATGAGGATCATTCCTATAACATAGGCCAAACAGTATTACAGTAATAAACCAATACCTCTTTACACAATTGGATAATAAAGTACACGTTCCACTCCTCCAAAATTCTACCCAATGGGCTCCCTCTAGGGGCCAGCATACAACTGCCTTTGTTGTCCTGGCCATACCTGCAAAAAGCTATAACCAGAAAAATCCAGGCAAGCTGGAAGCATATCAACAAAGTTACTATTCACAACTTCATTATTCCAACAGTGCTCACAAGCAAACTTTCCTGCCAACCAATCTTACTTCTTAGAGCCTGTCCTCTCCCCAGGCCCATTTCCTTTCCACCTGCCCGGTGAGTTTAGGTGGCTGATGCCCTCAAGAGGAGTGCAGACAAATTCTCAGAGACTGGGGAACTTACAGGCCCACTCTCCCACTTCTGAGGGGGTTGACTTGCCACGAGCAATTATCAACATCCCATCTGGGTCACCGCTGATGTAACAGAACCAGCCATTGGTGTTCTGGAACTGCCTGAGGTTCAATCCAACTACCAAGAAGTATGACTCCCAAGGCAAGACTTTCTTTTGGTGAAAAAGAAAAGAGGTTGTTTATTTAAAGACTATTCAGATTTAGAATAATGGCAGATTTCTGCCATTGAGTCCCGTACCCCTTAAAAACACCAAAAGACAATTAGCCCTCCCTCCCTTTGCCAAACCAGGCCAGTTTCTGAATACACCTCTCAGAGGTTTCCTCTTTCAGAAAAGCTGATGTCTGCAGCTTAGCATTCCAGGTCACAGTTTGGCTCCAGGCATCTCTCCTGTCTCTGTGTGATGGGCCAGGCAGGTCCCCGCAGCACCACCAGATCTGCTGCTGTCTTCTGCAGGCCGACTTCCAGGCAGACCTCCCGACCTCGTGGCAGCCTTCTCTGCAGACCTCTCTGCAGACCTAGTGTCAGACTGACCTTCAGCCCTTCCACTCCAATTTTAAATGCTTGGCTCAGAGTATCCTGCATGATCTAACATCTGACTCTTCCTATGACGCGTTAGTGTCCACCATTTTTGTCAGCTTCCCAGTGTCTTTGACCTCGTTCAGCTGCCATTTTTAGTCAGGGAGAGAGTTCCCAGTGACACACAGGCATCAGGGAGGGGACCCCCCACCCCCACCACCCAAAGCTCCTGCAGGCACATCTGAGCTTCCCTTTTGGCACTGTCAGGAGTCACTGCACGTTCTCGCAGTTGTACACAATTCTGCAGCTTCAGAGATTTTCCTCAGGAAGGCACAGGCTGTTAACCGGCCTTTGTTATGCAATGTGCCTTAAAATGCTGTGCTTTCCACTTTTCCCTGGCCCCCAACCCTGCCTGAAGGCAGAATTGTGGGGGTGTCCTTCTATTATTAGGGGACCCATTCTCTGTACCCAACACACTCAGGGTAAACCTAGTTAGATGTGTTATTGTTTTCTTCCTCTGATGATACCATATAACTCTCACAGCTAGTCTGTCATCATTTTATTTTTCATTAGAGCTTTGAACTCTACGAGTACAGCTTAATAAAATGGACTATTATGCATTTACTAAAGTTCTTCCCTAAAAATAATTCCCGTCTCATAACTTTGACATAGAGATCATTATTTTTATTAACTGTGACATAGAAATAGCATATCTCAAAGCATTGTTTATAATCAGTTATGAATAAGTTAGCTGCTTTCCATTATTAATAGCTTTCTAACACAGCATATATGAAATTATATAATTTTTAAATATTTCATAATCCACCAACTAATCTGGAAACTATTTAATAAATAGTTTTGCAAACACTTATGAATATTACACCATTTACAAGAAGCTAAATTCAATAGCATTCACTTGGTCAATATTTTAAAATACTTGTGTGTCAAAATCTGACAGACACAAATACTTTCATAACAAAAGGAAGATATACAATGAAGAAATAATTACAATAAAAAGGTGGTGATGATAACCTTGAATACTGTTTATTTTATTTTAGGTGCTATTAACTCATTTACTACAGTAACCTGTGAGTGATGTGTTTTTAGCTAGAATTGTAATTTATTGTTAAAGGAACATATAACCTGGTAGAAATGATCTATTATTCATCCTTTTATTCCTACTACCAAGAAAAACTTCTTGACTAATAATGAGGCCTTAATAAACAGATATTTTAGAAGTTTAAATTTAACTGTATTAAACAAGTAGTTTACTCAAGCTTTTGGTAACCAAATGATTTGTTTCCTGTTAGAAATCTGTATGACTGACTCATGGATAAAATTTTAAAAGTCAAAATAATAAACTTTTAAGGTTAATTACTAATGTATTTTATTCAATATATTTTTGAAGTATAAATATAGATTTGAGAAATATATAACATTTTAATGCTATATATTTGTGACTTTTTAAGTCGTGTAAGTTATCTAATCATGAGTTTAATTAAGTGTAGCTAACTGAGAAGTGTAACAGTTTTACAAGTAAATATCTGTGTTTAAAATTGTTTTAAAGTTGCTGTAATTGTACCTGTGTCTGTAAGTGATCTGTAAATAAATATACAGGCATGAATGTGTTGCCATCTCTGCTTTAAGTTTGAAAAATAGTTTCTGGATTCAATTATGAGTTTGGATAATTGTGTTTAGATGCTTTAACACCTAATAGATTATGCCACATTTGTTTGATCATGGTTGAAATGTAATTTTAATGCATAGTTGGTGATTCTTTTTTGGAAGGTATTAAATAGATTGGCTGCTTAGGAGTGAATTACTTTTTTACACAGGTTGTCAGGAATTTTGCAGGCAGGGGAGCATATGTTTTGATTATTATTATTCTTTTAACGAAGAGGGAAGTTAGAGGATAGAAACCCAGGAGGTAATTAGAAATCAAGACAAACTGAATTCAGAACATGAACCCTTATTTACTATGGTAATTTTTGCAAAGATGTTTTAGCTACTGCATCACTAAAGCCAATACTCAAATGTCTTTTTTAACATGGCATTTTCTTATTAAGATAGATTTATCTAAAACTTTACTTGCCAAGTTGTTTTCAAAGCATGTGCTGGATGTGGAGACCAGTGTGAAAGGGTTGTCAGGGGCAGTCCTTCAGAAATTTTGGTTGAACAAAATCCAGTAGTATTTTTAGCATTCATAATGTATTATCAGTGTAACTCTCTCATTATAAATATTGTCCTCAAAAGGGAATTAAAAGGTGCAATGCTTCTTAAACTCTCTTTTTGAGGATTATCTTTAGAATGTTTTGAGAACCACTAGGTTCATTAATTCAACCTGGGAACATACTTGTGGACAGGACGTTATATTACCATATTTACTCTAGCTTCACTAAGCATTGCTTTCAAGAGGAAATATGAATTTCACTTCAAATAAAATGTCTGTGCTTTAATCCAAACACTCACCATCTTTTTATTTTGTTTTGTTTTATTTTCCTCCAGCCCCTGCTCTGAGTGTAGTTAAAAACACATTTGCTCCATTTTGCTAATACTTAATGTGAATTTTCTTTCTATACATTCTTTGATTTTTTTCCTTTCCTTAACTTTCATGTAGTATAAAGAAAAGAAATTTTCGGTTGGCCCCTCTACTTTGTAGTTTTGAGTAAGGAAAATAATGATTAGAACAAAAACAAATATCTAAATGATACAGAAGACATTGTGTCAATGTCTGAGATAGACAAGAGAGAGCGAAAAGGTCACGATGCTTCTATTGGCATGACTCTGCCCCTGCTGGAGGACAACAGGATCACCCCTCTCTAAATTTGCTTTCTCTGGCAAGGAATCCACACGATTTGTTCAATGAGGAAAAGGCATAGCAGCAGAGTCAGCTAACTGCTCATCAAAATGTCTTTCCTCTGATTGTACATTGTTTTGCCTTGTAACACCAGGACCTGCGCTCCCTTGAGGTAACCTTTGGCTTATATGTCCTTTCGCACCTCTGACATACATTTTTGTGTTTGAGGGGACTGCTGATAAATGGGTAAGGAAGACTAATAATTTTATGCCCTAACTTCTCTGCATGTATCTATTTCTTCAGGGCAGATATCCAGACTCAAATTACTGGCTCAAAGAATATGACTTTTAAAAAAATACTCTTAATGCAAATTGCCAAACTACTTTCTAGAAAGGCCGCGCTCATGCCCAATTCTACCAGTAGTCACGAGAGTGGCTATGCTGTCACACCCTCTACCAGCACGGCATGGACTTATTTTAAAGTCTTTTTCATGTAACAAAAAAGAATATATTTAGAGAACCAGGCATTAGTGAATTATGACCTGTGGGCCAAATCTGGCCCTGTGGTTTTTTATTGACCATGAGCTAAAAATTGCTTTTAAATGGTTGAAAAAAATCAAAAGGAAAATACCTTGTAAAAATGTCTTGTGAAGATTTTGCAAAAATCAAAAGAAGACCATTTTGTGAAAATTATATGAGATTCAAACTTCAGTGTCCAAAAATGTTTTATTGGAACACACACACAAAAGTAAATGATATAGAAAAGGTTTTTTTTTCATGCAAAAATACAAGTAGATGTTAGGCTTTTTTTTTTTTATGTTAAAGGTGTCAGGTAATTCTTATTCCTCTTTCCTTATTCCTGCTCTGTGAATGACCTCGGAATCATGGTTCACGATGGCTGCTCTTACCTTTGCATCCATACTTCAACCACCAGATAGGAGGCAACAGGGAGAGAAGCACAAGAATAAACACTGCAAAACACTCTTCCACTTAAATCCCGATAAAAATCCCTTCAACTGCAAGGTCTAATGTAGCTGAAAGAAAGGCTTAGGAGTGTGTATTCTTGGTGTCCAGATGCCCAGTGGAAATATGATGTCAGGTAGAAATTGCATCAACATTTATCATTGTCTTAGTGTTTAGTGAGAAAACTATTAATATAAATATTAATATAAATACCATGCATTAAATATGTGGTAGACAGAAGAGGGAAAATGAAAATGATCCAAGCTGTTTGAAATTAATTCTACCTGAAGAGAAACTAATTCATAAAAATAGCTCTGCTTTTCAAAGATACCAGTTTTTTTCTTTCCCTCCTTCTCTCTCCCACCGCCCCACTTCTTAATTTGGAAACATTTCAGGCCTTAGTCTTTGGACCTCTTTTTCTACTTATATTCATTCATTTCCTTGGTGATTAGTCGTGGTCTCATGCCAATAAATATCACCAATATGCAAAGACATTTTCAAAAACTCCTCCCTCGTTTCCTGAGTCACATATTCAATACTTATGCCACATTCACACTTGCTGTTCTGATAGCTCTACCTTAAAATGTCTGTAACTGAACTCACAGTGTCCCCTGGAAAACCGATTCATTTAATATTTTCCCATCTCAATTGATAACTCCATCCTTCAGTTGCACAGGAGAAAAATATTGGAATAATCTTCAACTAATCTCCTTATCTTTTGCTCCTTATGCAATCTGTCATTAATTACTACAGGCCCCAACTCCCTTCTCACCACCTCTTACAACCATCCTTTTGTATCAAGTTAATCTTACCTGTTCTTTTCTTGCAGCATGACTTTCTAAATGATCTGCTTCAGCACTTGCCCACAGGTATTATATTCAAACAGTAGCCAAGCGATACTGAAGTAATGTAATCCAGATTGAAGCATTTCTATGCTACATATTCTGCAGTGCACTCTCTGTACTCCTATCCTTCAGAATTAAAGTCCAAGTCCTTATAATGGTCAACAGGGCATTGCCGTCTTTCCTGCTCTCCTCTTTCCTCCTTTCCACCAAATCACATTAGCCACTTTGCTGTTTCTTGAGTATATCTGAGGTACACTCTTGCTTGAGGGATTTTGCTATGCATGCTTCCTCTGCCTAAAATGCTATTCACCCAATTTCCACATATCTAACAGTCTCACCTCCTACAAATATCATATTCTCAATTAGGTTTACTCTCATCACTCTGTTTAATATAGCAAAACTACCAAATACTCCCACATCTCCTTACTCTATTCTTTTTACTGTTAAAAAGTTCCACTTTTATGTTCCAAAGAGATTATATAAATTACTTCTTTTAATTATTGTTTATTGCCTACTATTTTTTTCTGCCTCTAATGTAATGCAAATCCCACAAGGACAAGGGACAAGTTTTGTTTGGTACATGCATGTACTACCCTAAATAATAATCTGTAATATTCCCTGTTAAGAAATTTCAGTAAAAGTCAGATTCAAATGTTGGTTGTTTGAAGATTAAGTTAGAGAATGAGGCCCATTAAGTTATTGTAAGTTATAAAAGTAAACTTAAATTCTATTTTTTAAATTAAATGTTAAAGTGTTACCATAATTGCGATAGCAGCATCTAGGTAAGAGATAGGAATGGAAGAGAGTGAAAATCCTTCAAAAGTGCCCTGCTTTCTCTACAGGGAACAGGAATGAGCTGATCTGTTCCCAAATATAGATTGGCTAAACAGACTAATATAATTTACTGAAATTACTATGGATATCATGCAGCCAATTTCTCATTCAGAGATTCTTTGTTTCCAAAAGTTTTTCTAAATACAATTTTACTTTCTTCCTGTATTTGACTATGGATAGTAAATATAGAGATTGGTGAAAGCACTCTACTTGGCCATTATGACTGTAATTCTAAATAATTAAAATATATTTCTTAAATTTTAGTCTCATAAGTGTTCCTTTTTTTTTAGGTGAACAAGTATTCCTCACTATCTTTGGGGATGCTAAAAATTTGACCTAATCAGCTTGCAAAGCTAGTGTGCTGATGTAAGATAAGGATTAAACATGTAACTGATCAAATAGAGCCTTACTGCCTTCTACTGAGACTAAGAGTAATATGATAGCATGAGTGACTTTAATGCAGAAAGATAAACATGCTGTGATTTTCCAGTTTTAAAGATCTCTGTGGTTGCCATATGGAAGACAGATGATGGGGACAAGGATAGGGGAGGGAGAGAATTGATGAGACCACTGCATTACACTAAGGAAGTTTTGAATTCAGGCATTGGAAGTGGAGACAATTAGACAAGTAAATAAAAAATTAAGTGATAGAGGGAAGGGTCAAGTCAAGAAACATGTATAAAGGATCCACAGACAAAGACAATGGGGAGAGGATTAAATGTGGGGATTGGGGGAAGGGTGGGTCAGGGGAGAGTAATGGGGGAAAATAGGGACAACTGTAACTGAATAACGATTTAAAAACTTAGGTGATAGAATTGATAAAGCCTGGGTAGATGTATAATGCAATGAAGTCAGACAGCCTGCATTTTCTATTTTCTAAATTCTATCAAATTAATTATTCTAGAAGCTTTCATGTCCTCACAATACTAAAAGTAGTTACCTCATAGTACTGTTTAGATAATTAAATGAGATGGTGACTGTAAAGCTATTAACACCATGCCTGACACATAGAACTCAATAGGTTATTAATAATTACTACTATTTCTTATTGAAGTTTAAGTTGAAAATTTTATTTCTTCCTGAAAAACACATTCTTATACTACATTGTAGGAAAAAGTTTTTATTCTGACCTTTCAGAGATGCTTAATGAAGGCATTCCTCTACTAGCCAGGAGCTGTAGCAGTTTATTCTGTGGCTTGCCTCTTCACTTACCTGATAGAAGATCCCTCACCCTCCTGATTCTGAGGCTGCTTCCCAACAGAATTCACTGAGAGGTATTGGGAGAAAACTGTAGTCCTTTCCAAATCACACATGCCTCCCTGGCTGATTTCTGTGTTGCTGTGGATTCTATAGGCTGAAGTTTCTAGGCAAAATTAAATAAATAAATAAATAAATAAATAAATAAATAAATAAAAGAACTAGTCTTTTATATTTTTGGTTCTAATTTTTTAAATGTAAGATGAAGCAATTTTGCATCATAGTAGAAATTCCAGTTATATTTGAACAAAGCTTATAATGTTTTCCAAAGCAACACTTATTTTATGTTTATAGAAATCTTAAGGTTACTTAATAATGTACTGATAATACAAGTTAGGGATAAGGGCTGGAGAATGTCCAAAAACAAAAATCACTGAGACCCTAAGAACAGGAATTCCTGATCTTTCCCCGTCCTCAAACAGCACATAGTAGCTTTTTCCACCTGAAGTTGCATCCAGTTTGTTAGGCAAAAATTCTTGTTATCCTTGACTCCTCATCCCTGTGTCAACACATATCAAATCTCTCAGCAAATACCGCTGGCTCTACTTTCAAGCTTTTCAAGAATCTGACTGCCTTTGTCACCGTCTGCCACCACTCTGGCCCTCCATACCTCCTTCTCTGGTTTGGATTAGTGCAGTAGCTTTTTGTCTTGGATCTCCTTGTTTGTAAATATAGCCCCTGAGGTTTATTCTTTATCTATTGGGATGGCCCAAAACTTCATTTCGTTTTTCTGTACCATGGCTCTAGTAGTGTTTTGTTCTCTTTACCTTTATTCCAAACAATTTTGTTAGATTGTATTTTGACAGCTATCATATTATTGTGCATTAAAAAAATCAAAATTGGTGACTTTGGTGCAGCTATTTTAATATTAAAGGTAGAAGAAGATACACGACATTTTTGCCTTACTATGTTTTATCATTTCAAGAAAGGTAAAGACATAAGTAAAACACAAAAGAAGGTGTGCGCAGTGTGGGGAGAAGGTGCTGTGACTGATCAAATGTGTCAAAAGTGGTTCTCCAAGTTTCTTGGTGCTATTGACATTTTGGCCAAATACTTCTTTGCTGTGGGGCTGTCCTAGGCACTGCAAGATGTTCAGCAGCACCCCTGGCCTCTGCCCACTAGAGGCCAATAGCACAACATAGTCAACATACTCAAAATATCCTAATCAATAAAGTTATTGGTGGAAATGAAAAATGTTTCTTTTATTTTGTTGGAAAAAAAAAACTAAATGGACTTTTTGGCTAACCCAACATTTAAATTATTATTTTAAAATGTAAATCTTATTGTATCATTCCTCTTCAAAATCTTGCAGTTGTTTCACTGTTCCTTCAGAACAGAAGTGAGAGACTTTACAGTGCCCTATAAACCCTACGTGTTCCACCTTCTCCACCCGGATCCACTCCAACCTGCTTACTTTCCTGATTTCAGTATCTACCACCTTCACCCCAGTCCAGCCACACTGGTCTCCATTATTCCCTTTTGCACACTCCAGTCACGCACCCGTCTCAGGACCTTTGCAGTCTCTGCCTCCCCTTTCTGAAACATTTTCCCACAAGATATATGCTAATTCATTTTTTATTGCTTTATGTCATTATTTTTTGGTGTCTGTACAGTAGCATTGAACTTTGTGTTGGTAGACTATACAGTAGCACTGAGCTTTGTTTGTGTTTTTTATTGATAACTCCAAGTACCTACCAAAGTATCCAGCTCATACTTAATAACTATTCAAAAATATTGCCGAGCAAATGAATAAGAGGAAGCTACAGGAAAATCATGCAGAAATTCCAGTGGTGTTGGCTTCTAAATAGTCGGTAAACCAATCAAAGGCAATCTTTTAATTTTATTATACTGGCTAAAGCACCAATTGAAGCTTTGAGTATAATTCTAGGTAAAAATTACAGTTCAGTCTAGGTGATTAATTGGAGTAATGTGTTTTCACAGCTTCGATAACTCCCATGACCCTTTGATTCAGTTAATTATATGTTATTTTTGATTCAGTTAATTATAATACAATAACTTGTTATTGTAGAAGCAAATAGGTTCAAAATTATCAAATTATGCACATACGATATTGCTGTCCAACAATACATTCAATGTATATATTATTATAATACTGTATAATGTGCAATGATGTCAAAATTTTTAATGTTACCTATTATGCAAAGCAAAAATGAAGGCAGACCAGATGAGCAGAGCAGAGGTGATAGACACATTTATAGCTTGCTGTAACAAACAGGTTAGCCACTGTCACTTGCATTTTGGCAGAAGCTCAAAGTCAGGTATGGTGATAGGAAGGCTTTGTAGTAGAACACAGGGAAGGCTTCGGATGTGTCTTGATTGGAGGCTGTTGGCTTCAGCTGTGTCCTGATTGGAGGCCTGCGTGGCTGTAAGCAGGCTAACTAGACTGGTAATGTTCTGTGTGATTGGTCAGGGGTACATATTTGACTATCTCTGGTTGGTTCTTGGTTGGAGGAGGGAACACACATTAGAAAGCTGTCAATTATTGATCAAGTCCTGGCCATTTGGCATCAACTGGTACAGAAATTATTGCTTAGCTTTCTATATTGTCACTGGAGAACTGGAGATAGCAACCAGGCTTCCTGCAAGTTGTTAGGCTGGTATTTGTAGGTAAGGAGGTTGGTCTCTTGGATTGCTTCCCACAGGTTGTGGGTCAGAGTTCTTTTTGATATATATTCTGGTTGCTGTCTCTTTATATATTCAGTCTCAGCATGCTCATGTCCCCTGATGACATTTATTGATACTTACTATGAATTAACTTATCTATACAAAAACTATACAAATTTTATACTTGTGCAATTTCCATGTTATTAGTAACATGTTTGAGATTTACCAGTTCAAACATTTGTCTTTGATCATATAGTTAAGAAGTGGTAATAATCAGATCAAAATCTAGATATATGTTACCCAGGAGCTTTAAGACCTTTTTAACTAAAAAATCATATATTTCCTAGAGGATACTGCCTATAGCATAAATTTTAAAGCTCAATGAGACAAATTACCATTTATATGTATATATATGTATATATAATAGAAAATATGATTGTATGTATATATGTGTATATATATATAATAGAAAAATATTATACAGGGAATGTAAAGAACTAAGAATCATTAACTAAGAAAAATTCAAATTCAAATGCTACTTATGTAAATAGCTTATGCAAATATATTATGTATATATGTTTATGTATAGATAAAGTAGCAACACCAGTTTGTATGCATATATGTATACAACTGATCATAATTAAATTTTAATGTGTGGCATTCATTGTATTATGTCAATAAACAAAAATTCATAATTATCATATTCCAAAAGAATATAAGAAATTTTGGTTTTCTGGGCATTATCTCTACTCTGCACATACCATTTGGAAATAAAATCTTTCTTCAAGGACTATATATCTGAATCACAATGTGATAAATATTCATAATAACTACACTCCACTAACTGGTTTCAAGTAAACAAATCTTACTTAACCTTTCAGCAAATCTGCTTTTATGTAGGAGTTAAATACCCACAAGATTAACCATATTAATAACTAACTAGGTCAGAAACCAACCAAACTGGGGCATGTGTCTTGAAAGTAAAACTGACAACTCAAAAGATAAATTTCCCGTGTTGAGAAACTTAGTGTATTATAAGCTAAATCCTGAATAAGCCACTAAATCATTTTTAATATTTTCATAAAACTTTTAGAATTTAAAATGAGTAGGTTTTCAGTAAATTGCTGTATAATTATTTGAGCTAATCAAAAGCTCATATTTGCATACAAAACTAATTTGAAACCACAAACTGATTTAGAACTGGAAAGGCCATTTGAAAATCTAGCATAACCCTCAGCATCACTAAGGAGGAAAGTGAGACCCAATACAGTAAGTGGTGTATTCCCACAAATATACAATTTGTGGGGAAATAAAAGCCAAACAGGCCACACATCTCTTAACTTCCAGTTCAGCTGTTTGGCTTTACTAACACTGTCATCACCCTACAGTAAGTGCCTCCATTGTTTGTCCAGATCGCGTTTATAGATTCCACTATAGTTGTAAGAGGTATTGTCCAGGGAGCATAGAATATGACTTACTCACGGGCAGGGCAGGGCAGCTCCTTCATAATCACCTGCATTCAGTGGCCCTGGAAATTAATAGAGCCATTACAATATGATCTGTAGACAGTCTAGAATAGATAGCCTTGTGAATTATATTAATGACTTTGTTATGCCCATAAAGATCTTTATGTCTCTCAGTAATTAACATTTGAGAGGATGTAATACTGCCCAATGCAGATGGGAAGAATCAACATTAATTTAAATATGTTTATTGTGCTTGTAAATATTGTTATAAATGGTAAAACATCTACAAATCACGGTAATTAATGCTTTATTCAACATTTTACTTCTGTTTTCAACATGGTTGTATGCTCCATATATTCTGTTTAATTCACTTTAAATCATTTCATAAAAGCCAAGTTCTACTTCATTAACTGCCTCCCCAAATTATGCAGATGATATTATTTCACAGCATGACTTTTCCAATACCACCTGGTCACACCTTGCCTTACACAGTTTGGGGTGTACTCATTCAATCTACTTACACTATCTAAAGTGTCTTCCCAGCATGCCTTCTTCATCCATAACATGTTTTTTGAATTCTTTTTTTTTCATTGTTTAAGTTGTACAGTTGTTCCCACTTTTTCTCTCTTTTCCCACCTCCACCCAGCCCAGCCCTCTCCCCATCCCAAGCCAATCCCCATATCATTGCTCCTGTCCATGGGCCATGCACAGATGTTTTTGGTTAATCCCATCACCATCTTTCATCCGGCCTCCTTCCTCTTTTCTGGAAACTGTCAGTCTGTTTTATGTATCTTTGCTTCTGTGAATTATTTTTATTGCTTACTTCCAATATCTTTTCCAACTTTCACCACACTCTGACTTCCTTCTTGAGTTTTTTCTTAGAAAAACAGTGTCCATGACATGTTTTTGGTCTCAAATTATACCCACAACAAAATCACAACCCTTGAAGGGAAGAATTAACTAATGTGTTCTTTCCCATATTTTCTTGTCTTCCCATCTTCTCTTTTTCTCTCTCTCCATTTTTGAAAAATGGCATATAATATTTTCTCATAAACTGAGCTGAAGGAATATATGTCTTTTTCAAACATTTGAATAATCTAAACACATTAGCCAATTCAACTGAAATATTAATGATTTTCTTTCTATTTTATTCTTATAATTTGGATGTGATCTCACTCTGAAGAATTGAGAAATTCAAAAAGTGTGTCTGTACTGACTAACACACTTACATATTAATACATAGTATGCAATGACCTTAATATATATCTAAGTTGTGTGCAAATGTGGTATTATATTATAATTGTAGAGGTAACATGGATTTTTATAAACATAGAAAATAGCTTTGCAAAATGTTAATGTGAAACAATAGCAAAGAAAATATATTTAAAAGGAGAAGTGGAACTAGGAAGAAATGAAGCATCATGATCTGTCATATCTGGAGGTAGTTGCTGGCTGTGATAATGGATGAGGGAAAGGGAGAAAGAGTTGTATCATTGGTTACTGTTTTACTTCTAATTAATGACCAAATTCATCTGGTAAATAAATATAGACATAACTTATAGGTTGCTATTTTCCCCACACTATTATTTCTATTCAAGCAATTCATTACCTCAATATACTTCCTACATTCTAAATGTCTGTATTGTTTTTTAACAAGTTTTTTTTTGAGGTTAGTCATGCATCACTCTAAATTTGAGACATAGGGTAAAATGGAGTATTATAAAAAGTTGTAAGTCTTGTAGCATAGAACAATAATTACCGCACATTGTTTAGTTATTATGCATTCATTTACAAAAGTATTAATGCAAAGATACTAAGGATGAACATACTTGTAGTTCACTGAAAAATTACTCATTGCAAGTCAGTCAATAAGACAGTATTTGCAAAACATAAATACAAATGCCTATGCATTTATAGTACATAAATAAAAATGCTTATGTATTTGAGGAAATGAACTTTGCAAAGCTATTACCTTTATTTTTTTTCTAGACACTTTAAGCTCACCTTATAAATGGCACTATTTTCACTAGTCTTGACTTCAGTTTGAGGTTCATTTTATTCAAAGATGCTTCACAGAGAAGTTAAATTAGTTGAACAACTCAAATTATAACATAGAGCTTACTGAATCATGTTTCTGAGACATGTCCATTAGTGAAAACCGTAACAGTTCCAGGTCTTTTTTAAACTCATGGGGCCAGGAAAATGAGTCCAAGATAAAGAAGGGACAGTATTTTGGGGTAAAACTAATTAATCAATGACTGTGCAATGCAAAATTAAAGTAACTTAGGAAATCAAACATGGTAACACCATGGTGAGTGTAACAACAGCCTGAACCAATCTCAGCTCTCCGTGCGTCATTTCACTCAGGATCCCATCCATTGGAGTGTCACTGTGTTTAAATCAGTGTTAAACCAGAAAGTGTGAGCAGAATCATGATATGAAAGAAAAATCACTGTGTTTAATTTCAGAATCAGTTCAAGAATAAACTTATTGTTCAGGTTTGCCACTCAATTGCTTAATTTTGAACCAGCATTAATCATTCTAAACTTCAATTTTCTTACTTGTTTAAAATTTGAATGAGAACATCTGTCCCTCTTCTTTGCTAGCATTATTGGGATTCAGTGGAATAATGTAATGAGTGTTTATAAAACCGCCAGTACCATTCCTCAGTCTGTCTACCTTTTCATTATCAAAATTATATAATAGCTATTCATACCCGAGACTCTTTTTGCCTCTATACTGATTGGCAGGCACACTCTAATGTGTCTCTAGTCTTCACATACCATTTGTCTGTATTTTGCTCACTGTTCATTTCTGTTAAACTTTTATTTGCCAGTGTCTTGCTAAAACAGTTTAAGTGGATCCTATTTGATTATTAATTAAATTCTATAAATTATGCTCACTTCCAGCTTTATAAAATAAAGCCTTCTCTCCAGGAAAAACTCTGTAGACTATATATGTGCCTAGTATTATTTATTCAAGTATATTGCTTCCTCCAAACAATTCAGCACACACAGCTATGTAGTGGAAAATGTGTTTCCTCTCTCTCTACAAATGTTAAAACTCCACCCTCCCTCCTTAGTAAAATGTTGTGTTAATATTGTAAATGACTGCTAAGACTTCTAAATCCTCATAGTACTTCATGCCCACACTGCTCATTTTACACTTGTCCTTTATTTACTTACATTCATTAATTTATGTATGTTTTTGGGCATCCATCACACATCAGACTGTAGTCTAGATGCTACAGAAAGAACAGTAGAAATGGCATCAGCAACCACAGGAACATCGCCAACCACCTGTACCATCGGGAGCTTGTGTCCCAATGGGAGTAGGAAGTGGAGCAAGAAGGCGAGTAATTTACACTTATAGCGTGTCAGGTATTGATGCGTGTTTATGAGGGAAAAGCAAGGCAGGCGGGTATACATGTGTGTTGAGGGTAGGGCTTGCTTTACTGCCCATAAGACTGTGTGAATATTAAAATTTGGGAAATAAAGAATGACTTTGGGATTCCTGGGCAAATGTTTCTGACCAACAGAATAGGTATACTGAGTAGTTCCATTAAGCATAATGTACTATCTCCACTAAGTTTTGCTCAGTTTGGACACCAACACATTAGTTACTTCCATTCGTGCGCGCACGTGTGTGTGTGTGTGTGTGTGTGTGAGTGTGCACACACATTACTTCTGCCCCAACTCAACATTCACCTTGAGAAGAAATCAAGTTTGGTATTCCAGTGCACATATTTTTGGTTCCTTTATCTTTAATTTATTTTCTTCCTACCTTGAGAACTTTTTCTCATTTTGGGGGCAGAGACATTTACTTAGGCTTATTTCCTTCTTGGCTTGAAGCACTTCAAGAACTAGGCTTCTGAGACTCATAAACTAGTTTTCTTCCTTAGGTTTCCTGTTTTCTGCTATGACACAGTTGCTCTATTTCAAATGAGACATTTAAACTTAGAATCCCCTAGCTATATGAGAGAATGTTAGTTGTTAAAGTAAATGGAAATATCCCCAAAGTACCCAAACAGAGAAAATCTATATTTTAAATTGTTATATTGAATCTATATTTGAAATAAATTGCCATGTTGAAAGGGCCACACTAGTAACTAAACTGAGATGACTTATTCCTTGTTCACTTCAATGCTCTAAAACCAATAGTGAGTATAAACATGAAAGCCAACATCTAGCTTGTCATTATTGATGATAATAAAAATAAATATAAATAAGAATAGTGACATTAACAGATATAGAAAAATAGTATTCCCTCAGATTTTGCTACCACACTATCAAATTTATTTTAAACTAAGAAAATGAAATAAATTGTATCTCAAATTTTTTCTCATCTTGATTTCTTACCTGATAGATGATATATATTGTTTGGTTTATTAAAAATCTATCATGAGCTACCGCCAGGATGATGGTTGACTGTGTTACACTTTGAAATCTTATAATTCCTAACATCCTAGAAAACAGGAAAATCAATTCATAGATGGACTTCCACTTAAAAAATCCTCTCTGTAGGAAGGGATGAAATAAAACAACTTTTCATTCTCATAGGAGAAGGTGACACACCTACTTCTGATGGAGTGGAAATATATTCATGTAAACATTTCTAAGATCTCTGATAATCCACTTTATTATAAACTACAAAGAGATTGTCTTTTAATTTGCAGGCAGTTCAGTAGAGAATTTATCATTGCCTGGGCCCTGCCATTCACATCTTGGATTGTTCTTGGTTTTATTACTTCAGAGAAACAGCTCCAGTCTTGATTGCTATAGACACTGGAATAATCAGTCTTTTATACATTTAATCTTGATAAAGTATTAAGATAACAATATATTAAACAATCAGGATGCAATTAACTTTAAAAATAGTAAGTTAATACTTCTTCTGTATTAACAAATGTCGATTAAGAAGACAAAGGTACAAATGAGTTTAAATGTCAAATCTTTCAGTTAAATACATGTGTAATTGAGAATTTTGTGTTTAACTTTTATATTTTAATGCTTTGTTTATATTTAATTCTAACTTTGATAGCATCTAATAACTATTTTTGGAAAGACATTATCTTTAAATTAATAATTCATTATGTATTCTACTCTCAAGTATGGAGTGATTTAATCTTGAGAGCAATAGCCTCATATGTGTAATACAGGGACAGCACTGTTATTTTCTAGAACAGATCAGTGGTTATTTGCTTTCTGTGAACAATTTATTAATTTATTGAGAATGCTGTAATTACTTTCAAATGCACTTTCTGCAGGCTTTCACAGGTGGTCAGTGTGTGTGCTCATCTCTGCTCGCCCAGGTGTTGGTGACGAGTGTTTCGGTCACGGGCTAGAAGTTCTGTTCAGTGCCTTCTCTACAGGCACCAGCATAATCCAAACCAAAAATAGTGGGGCTAGAGTACATTGTGAAAATTTCTCTTTGCTATTCCTCTTTTAAAAGCAAAATTTCTAAATGCATTTTCCACATGGCAAGTTCTGGTTTTGGGTTTTTTTTTTTTCAGTTTTGTGTAGTGATTTATCATATTCTAAGTTCCTCATTACTGCCTGGAATATGGCAAATGTTCAGTAGGTGATTGCTGAATTCATGGTCATTGAACTTTGAGGGTGTAAAAAGATAGATTAAAAAGCTGATTTATTGATGCATGAATATATATTTTACTCATTAGTAACAAAAAAGAGAATTCTTCATTTTTCCTACAATAAGAACAAAACAAGTAGCAATAAAAATTCACTTTACAACTAACATTACTGATTTAAAATGTAAATAATTAGTTTTGTGGTAATTTTAGTTTACAAAAAGAGTTATATGATAAAAAAACATGAGTTTCACTTGAATAAAATCTGGTGAGAAACATTAGTATGAGAATAATAATGATGCAGACATAAAGGCATAAAGCCTCCTAATTGTACATTAATGTTCAGATAATCATTAATAAAGGTATATTCTAGCTCAAGTGAGAGTGGTAGCATTTGTTCATTCATTCACTCCCTTTTAAATGTCTAATGGCAATAATAAGGAAAGCATTTTATTCACTCTTTTAGTAAGAACCATCATTACATTAGGATCATGCTTCTTTAAAGACTTCAGTTCTAGCCCTGACTGCTGCGGCTCAGTGGGTGGGGCGTCGTCCCACAAAGCGAAAAGTCCCTGGTTGGATTCCTGGGTTGTAGACCAAGTTGGGGCACTGGAGAGGCAACCACACATTGGTGTTTCTCTCCCTCTCTTTCTCCCTCCCTTCCGCTCTCTCTAAAAGTAAACAAATAATCTTAAAAAGACTTCACTTACAAACTTTTAAACTTCAAAGAATTTTTATAGCATTGAGAAATCTAATTTATTCAAAGATGAAAATGTATTTTGAGTAGAGCTGTACATCTATGATACATATTTATTTTTAATAATATAATCATTGTAAAATATTTATCAGAATGATAATCATGAAAAATTAATCAAATTTTATCTTTATTATCCTTTAATATTTAAGTGATAGAAAAGATTACACTATTTCACTCCTAAAATGTAATCTATGAATTGATTTCCAATAATTCAAATAATCCGCAGTATTTTTGATCTGCACATATCTAGCAATGCATTTTCCTTTTAACTCTAGCAATGGAAAAATTAAATACACATAAAATTACCTTAGAGTACATTTTCCAAAAGGGCTTGAGTGAAAGTTTTAATAAAAGTATTGAAGGCTCACTGCTTATCAATGTGAGTAAAGTTTCTTTTAAAACTAAAATGAGAAGATGCAGTTGCTCAATAGACAAAATGATTTTAATCCAGTGACTCAAGCAGGGACAGGAGGGTGACTGCGAGAAACACTGAGTGTATTTTTATTTTTCAGTTTCTCTGTCCATATTGCAGGCTGTCAATTACAGGGTGGAAACAAACATTAGATGGGAATTTGACTTTTTCCTCTGTCTCATAGATCTTTATTTTTATATAAGGGTTTTAAACCAGGACCCTGAATGGTAGGTAATTACTTCAGTCCAGTCCCTTCTACCCGCCTCCACCACAGCTGCCGAGTAGCATGCACACCCAGAGCTGGTGGTTCGGACTGTGTGTCAGGTGCCAATGTGCTGAGTTTTACACTTCATGCTACTCTCTCCAGTTGATCAGACATAGGGAAGAACTTTGACCCTGGCTTGTACTTTTTTTTTACTATTTTATTGTTGTTCAATTATAGTAGTCTGCATTAACCCCCCACCCCCACCCCAGTCATCCCCACCTCCTTCCTTTGCTTTCACCCCTCCTTGGTTTTGTCCCTGTGTCCTTTATAGTTTTTCCTGAAAACCCTTCCTCTCCCCCGCCCCATTATCCCCTCCCCTCTCCCCTCTGGTTACTGTCAAATTGTTCTTAATTTCAATGTCTCTGGTTATATTTTGCTTACTTATTTGTTTTGTTGATTAGGTTCCACTTAAAGGTCCGATCATACGGTATTTGTCCTTCACTGCCTGGCTTATTTCACTTAGCATAATGCTCTTCAGTTCCATCCGTGCTGTCGCAAACTTTTAACTAGTTTACTTTTATTTAATACAGAGATCCTACACACTTCTTTTACTTATAGACCTATGTTTTTCACAAATTAAATTTGAGATATTGTCAGGGATTATAGAGATGAAAGAGTCATATTATAAATTAGTTTGAGTTATGTGTAATTTAATAGACATAAAGAAAAATAACTCTCTACCATGACTGGTGTGGTTCATTGGATTGAGTGCCAGCCTGTAGACCAAAGGTTCTCTAGTTCGATTCCCAGTCAGGGCACATGCCTGGGTTGTGGGCCAGGTCCCCAGTGAGGGGTACTCCAGAGGCAACTGCACATTGATGTTTCTCTCCCTCTCTTTCTCCCTCCTTTCCCCTCTCTAAAAATAAATACATAAAATCTTTAAATAATAAAAAAAAGAAAACTTTCTATTGTTTGGTGGCTAAAAAATATTCTTTTTTCCTGCCATCTCCTAAATTTTTTGGACTGGGCTAATCATCAAATTAACAGAGACAGGTTAACAGGAGAAAATCAAAGTTTAATACATATGCATGGAGAATTCACATAAGCATGCAAATTCCAAAGACAGGAAAGAATGTGTATACAAGACATTTGGGGACAAAGGAAAAAGGGGCAGGGATAAGGTCTTGATTTCAGAACTGAGAATGGGAGATTTACATAAAGTTGAGGAAGAGCTAAACACACGTAGCAGGTAAATTCTTGCTAGGAGACTGAGAAACAATAGGACACAAGGTATCCAGCTAAAGGCTTGAAGAATGCTAGAGGGAAGATTCTTAAGGTAGTTAAGCCAAGACTCCCTTCCTAAAACAGGTTTCTCTGTCTGAATTTCTGGTAGAAAAAGAGGGCAGGGTCAAAATTTCCCTCTGCATCCTGTTTCTTAACAAATATCCTAAAATTAATACCCCAGACAGGCAGCTTCAGATGACAACAATTTAGTTCTCTTCACTTGTAAACATAATGAAAGTCTTAAGAAACAAAATTAAATCCATAGCCTTAAGGAGGAAAATATTAACAAATGCTAGAAAATAATGTCTTCTTGAACAAAATATGTAACTTATGCCCTGGCTGGTGTGTCTCAGTGGATTGAGTGCCAGCCTGTGAACCAAAGGGTTGCTGGTTCGAGTCCCAGTCAGGGCGCATACCCGAGTTGCAGGCCAAGTCTCCAGTAGGGAATGTGTGAGAGGCAACCCCATGTAGATGCTTCTCTCCCTGTCTTTCTCCCTCCCTCCCTCCCTCCCTCCCTCCCTCCCTCCTCTCTAAAAATAAATAAATAGAATCTTAAAAGAAACATGTAACTTATTGATAATGTGAAACACCACCCAACTGTATCTACCCTCCCTGCAACCATCAATGTCCATTGAACCTGAACCTGAACAGAAAATACCACACACGTAAGACCGCTTACAAACAAAAGTCACCTCTTGATCATCAAAAAATGACAGATTACAAAATTGTGGTTTCCAGGCAGTGTGAGAGCAGGCCATTCTGTTAATCATTAAATCAAACAGAAACGAGTTGCACACTTTGAGGCAAACACCACGGACTAAGTTCTCTAAGTACCCCTTCCATGACAGTAGTTTTGTTTTAACACAGACAGTGAAACAAGGTTCTTGCTGCTAAAATGTTCTGTACTGGTTTTGCTCCTCTAAACAGGCTTCTCATTATGTGTAAATTCTTTATAAAGTATTCTGGCTATAAAGGATTTCAACATTCTTTACTCACTGGTCTTAAAATAATAAAAGCAAAGAATCTCCTATTTAAGAAATCCCTTTCCACTGAATTTCCTCTAAGGAGTTTATAGTCAGCCAAGGTAGAGCTTAGGTGTATTCAAACAATATTATCTTGAAATCAAAGACATTATGATTTGTTTTTAAGTAATAGATAAGAAAAATATGAAATAAATTTGTGGAAATAAAAACATAAACATTCTATTCTATTGGGTTAAAAAGCATTTGAACTCTAAATTTTAAGAGTGTAAGTAATTTAATAACTAATTATGCACAATGATAATTTTATTTTTCTATTTATTCATGTTTTATGTTTTAATTTATGTTTATCACATATAACATTTAAGCAACTACACTGTTTAAAGGCCTATGGCCCATACAAGTAATATGTGTGAATTTCTATGAAAATAAACTTATTAATGAATCTCCTCCAGAATTAGGACCAGAGGGAGGTACAAGCTGATTATCCTAATATTTTTTTTAATGAAACATGTTTGCTAAGCAGTTATTAAATTGCTTACTTACTTAGTAAATGGAATATCTAACTACCTTAAAAATTATCATTATTAATTAGAAGCATGTAATTGCCTGTAATTTTTATTGTGACTACTAACCACTTGCAATGTTTTTCTAAAAGATACCTGGCTGTATAAAATCTTTACTGTGTAATAGTTAATGTCTTGTCCTCCATAAAATATTAAATTATAAACAGTATTTATGAAATTTTCAAAATCAGTTTATTGGTTTTCCTTAATAAAATTTCTCATCATTTCAAGTTACATAATTTTTACTTTGTAGTCAGAAACATTTTAAATCAATAGACATTCCTGAGAAATAAATGATATATTTTCCTTTATCTCTGAAAACCATATATATATATATATATATATATATGGCACTAAACATTAAACTTTATATTATTTTGTGTTTTAAAATCTCATTTTTGTCATTAAGCCACAAACATTAAAAGAGCCCAAAGTTGGAAATCGTGTCACTAACACTCTCATTTTACCTACATGGCAAATACAAGTATTTTATTCTAAATTATCCTTTTTCTTGAGTACTTACTTAAGATAAAGTCTTAGTTTATCTTTCCCTTCAGTGTTCTGAGAGAATATTTTTGAAAGAGTATTACCCAATTTCTGTCTCAATTTTCACCTTAAATTTGCTTCCAATCTTATCTTATTCTGGCTTATTTTATCATATTATTGATAATGAAACTTCCAACTAATAAATTCCCAACCACAATTGCCCATGAAGAATTTCAAGGCTTAGCTAGAATGTTTTTTCACATTTAACACTGATCGCCATAAATTCCTTCAAAGTGTGTTACTTATTATTATTTCATTGAATATCATTTAAATCATACATTGTATAGTACCTAGTAAATACACAATCAGTATTTTTAAAGTTTATTTGTCGGTGCTGGAATTTTTAGACAAGTTTCACATGTACCTCAGTAATAACATTGTTTTAATACTGTCACCAGCCTCCTGGTCTCTAGTGCCTTGGAAGACTTAGCATGGAGGAATTGAGCACCTAAAGAAAGGAGTGAAGTGACTTTTGGTCAAAACAGCATCTAGTGGATCTAAATTTTAAATATATTTTATTTTTCTGAAATAATTTTGGTACTTAAAACAGATTTTCTTTTCTTTTATACTAGTATTAAGCTCATTCTCTTATAAAAGTATTAGGGAGAATTTCACTAGATTTTATTTGTTTTGTTTTTTAAATCTGTTTCATTAGTTTTATGAAGGTATTCAAAAAACATTCACAATAATGGATAACATGAGTAAGAATGCAAAATTAATTTTAATGGTATTGTTAGTGCTGCCAATAAAGCTTGATCTGAAGTTTTCCCAAGATATTTAAGGAAGAATAAACTTATAAATATGAATGTGTACTCTTCTCAACATTTAATGTGAATTAATAAATGAATTTAATATCTGTGGTTAAAATGCATGAGTTCCCTTATGCTTAAACCAATTAAACCATTCTTGGTAATATCTAGGTTCAAATTTTAATTTTTTAACTACTTGTTTAAAACACTAAGTTTCTATTCTATACTCTTTCTTGATTTTACACTGGATTTCACGGAGCAGAGGAGTGGGGTCCAAAGTCAAGTTGTGAAAAAGGCTTTGGCGCCACCTTGTGGTAAATTAAATTACGCTCCTGGTTAGTTTTGTTATCCCAGTTGATTACTATTCCCTGCAAAGAATGCAACACATATCTTGAATTCTTAAATTCCATGGTGACCTTGCATATTCATAAATGTCTTTCAGTTAGCATGCAAGCTAGTCTTTCTTTATGCAATTATGCTATGGTGTGCTATGGTATTTTTTATGCATTTATTAGGCAGTTTCTGTCTCCTGAAAAGTTCAGTCAACACTTTACTCCGTCATGCCACAGTTATGACCTTACCCATTTATCAGGACCAAGGTAGAAACGACACCTTCTCCACAAAGCCTTCATGGCCTCTGTGTCTCAATGGTTCATTTTTGGAAAATAGCTATTATACCTTAAGTCAGCGAGAAAAACACAATTTAGGATCTCACTGTTCCAGTGCCAGTCGGATAGTGACACTATCCCATTGCTCAACTGAATTAGAAATACTATTTTAAGCAATTTTATAAAAACAATAAAAATAGGTAAAGGTAAGGAAATTATTCCTATGGACCTTCATGTACTTATTACCCAGGTACAAAATTACTAATTCATGGCCACTCCTTTCATTGACATCCGTAGCACCCAAGGTGCATTCTGGGTGTCATTGGCATCATCCATGAACTTGTTGGACAGGTAGACACTCAGGTTCCGCTACGGAAGTCCTGAATCCAAACATGCTTGTCAACAGGATCCCCAAAGGATTCTTATGCACAGTCAAGTCTCAGAAGCACTGATCTTTCCTACTGCTCATTCCTCTGCCACTGTCACACTGGATTATTTTGAAGCAAACTCCAAACATATATCCTCTTAAAATATTTTAGAATCTAGCTCACAAACAAGATTCTTTGTAAAAAAATAAAATAAAAAGCATAATCAGTCATACTATTAATATACAGGGCCATTATCAATAATTCTCAGTATTTAAATTTCTCTAAGTTATGAATGCTTTCATTTATAATTCATTTGTTAGAATTCAAACACAGATGCATATTGCATTTTATGAAATGTGTTTTAAGTCGGTAAAGTTGCAGGTTTTCTCTCTTACTCACCTTCCTTTTTTTTTTAAATTTATATGTTCAGTACACTGAGTGATTCTGAGGGCTTTTTACTTCTGGTGTGCTGACTGCAGGCCTAGGGCGGAAACATACACAATAATCCTAAAGACTCTTCAGAGGTGCATTTTGGTTATAGCAAGTGATAATATGGTATTTTGTAGTTATGATATGGTAAGCTAATCTTCCCAATGCATTGACCTCACACAGCAAGGTTCAACAACATGTCTCTGGACAGTTGTGAGATAACTAGGAAATTTACTGTCATCATCCATGTAGGCTGCTAGAACAAAAATACCATAAAGAACAGAAATTTATTTCTCACAGTTATGGATGGTGGGACATTCTAGATCAGGCTCTGGCAGATTCGTGATCAGAATTGTCATCTTCTTGCTATAAGCTAATGTGGCAGAAGGTGCAAGGATGCTTTCTGGAGCCCTTTTTTTTATAAGAACACTAATCTCATTTGTGAGGGCTTCACCCTCAGCACATATCACCTCCCCACTTCCCCCCTCCTGACACCGTTGTA
Organism: Tonatia bakeri; assembly: GCA_004024845.1. Taxonomy (NCBI): domain Eukaryota; kingdom Metazoa; phylum Chordata; class Mammalia; order Chiroptera; family Phyllostomidae; genus Tonatia; species Tonatia bakeri. Next base: position 89,839 of record PVIA01003274.1, on the reverse strand, counting down.
TCAAGGGGAGGATTTTCACATGTGCAGTAGAGGGGTTATATGTTGCGGATCCCAGTTCCTGGAGTCCACGGCATTATGGATGAGATGAGACAAATTCACACAGTCTACCGAGTCCTATAGAGGAAAAGGGACTCATGGCCACTCTCTCAAGGGGAGAAAAAACCTCAGAGCACCTCAGCCACCCTCTCAAGAGGAGAACACCTCTACCCTTGCCTTGACAAGCTTTTACTGGATTCAATTTCCATAGGAATACAGGGTGTATACGTAAAGCTCATCAATCATTGTCAGGCAGAAATGGTTAAACAATAGATAACATTCAAAGAACTCTGAGGGCCTATTCTGAGTCAGGGTCAGATAGTTAAAGGGCCATAAAACGGGAAAAAACTCACTTCCTGCTTGGATCCTTATCATTTAAATTGAGGGTATTAGCAAAGTAGGTTTCATAGGATTTTATGCATTCTTTCTTAGGCCTGATTGCCTTAGGGAACCCACCCTTTCCAGCACAGGGCAGTACCCTCCTCCAGCATTGTTTCAGACTTAAGGCATTGTTTCAGGCTTAAATCAGGCAGGGGAAGTAAGGCAGCCAAGAGATTAGGAGACTTCTTGCAGACAGAATGAGGACTCAGGCTATGACAAAGCCGAGGGGTGAGGGTCCATCACCCCCTTTTTCTATAGACCCCCAAGTCCTTCCCTGAGGGCCCCTTCACAACCATACCTGTCTTAGGTTGTCCCTCTTTTGAGGAATCTACCTGTCATTGGCTAACCAGTCATCTTCCTGGGGCCAAGCAGGGTGAAGAGAAAGGGGGCAGAGGTGGTGTCCCTACAAGGAAGATAAGCCTTGTCTCCTAAGTGGCTTATGGTTCCAAGGTTCTTTACTCAGCTTTAGCCACAGGGGAATTACAGCTTCTGAAACCAGGCAGGACAGTTCCCAACAGTTATAAACATTCAGTTTATACCACTTGCTGACATTAGCTGATTTCTCTCACGTTGGAGGTTTACCTTGGACAAATAGGCCCCCTTGATTTTATTCCTAATGGTCTTTTATTCTTCAAAAGTTATTCTAGGCTCTCTTTCATGGCACAAGAGAGAGTCGAAGCACGGAATTGCCTTGCAGCAAAGGCTCAGGGCAGGCATGCTATCACCTCTGCTGCATCCTGTTGGTCAATGCTATTGACAGATTCAAAGGGGTGGGAAAATAAATCTAATCTACCTTGAACGTGAGGTGTTTCAAAAATATTTCACAAGGTTTGTGGATGAAGGGGGAGTGGAGGATTAGACTCATTTTTTTTTTCTGTAAGTTGACCACTTTTTAAAGAATATTTTACTGCACAATTGAAAAACAATGCTCAATGCCATGGCATTTTCACAGACAATTTTATTTCAATATTAATTATTATATACTCTACCAATACTAATACTATAAGATTTTTTAAATATGCATATGTTATAGGTAAAGTGGTATAATTTTATTATATTCTAGATATTATTTTGAGTATCTTCTTTCATGTTTAAGAAGCATGTTCCTTTTCCTGTGAAGTTATGTATTTTTTGTTTATTTCCTGTAGCATTATTGGTCATCTTCCTAAACATTGATCAAAGCTCCTACACTGCCCTGATGGCATGGCTTCATTGGCTAAGTATCCTCCCATGAACAGAAAGGTCACAGGTTCGATTCCCCATCAGAGCACATGCCTGGGTTGCAGGCACAGTCTCCCATCTGGGCAGGGAGCTGATCAGTATTTCTCTCTCTTCCTCTCTCTCTCTCTCTCTCTCTCTCTCTCTCTCTCTCTCTCTCTCTCCCTTCTCCCGTTCTACAAAACAAATAACTGTTCATTTAAAAGGCCCCCATACTAAAGAAAAAATGGCTATATATGCATGTTGGTTGGAAAAGTTAAGTTACACATACATAAATGCAAAAAAAGAGAACAGGAAAGAAGAAGGAGTGGAACTTGATGTCTTTATACCAGAGCAGCCACCATCCTTGCCTTGAAAAGAGTCAGCCTCAGGGTCTTCATCCCCTGGGCTTCTCGCTGTTGTCCATCAGTTCAGACAAATCCACACCCACTTGTTCTCGCAAGACCTTGGGAAGTCATGTTCTGATGCCGCAGCTGTCCCAGCCAGGCTTTCGTTTGGGCCCTTGTTGGCCCTCGTTATGCTGACACAGTGCATCTCCCTTCCAGAAGACCCGAGCTAGCATGTCTTGGAGGTGCTGATGAACCTTGTATTAGAAGTTATATATTCTAATACGTAGACTAGAACACATATAGTTTTGCAGGACTCATCAATATGCTTCTAGTTAATACCCTACATAATGGGGAGAATTCCTAAATGAAACCATTGTTTGTTTAAATCATTAATAAACTATTATATTGAATAATGTGTTATGGAAGTTTTACACAGTGCTAATTAATTTAAATTTACCTTATACCGGTAAGAGAGAATAACTTCTTATTTTAAAATGTAGAGAAATACAGTAAAAAATACTCATTTTGAAATAAAGAATCATGACCTGTCAAAAATGTCAAAACAGCCAAAAATAAAAATAAAATATAGAGATCTCTTTTCTTGAGCTTTTAAGAGACTTTTGGATTTGATTTCTTCATATGCAACATTCTGGTGTCTTAATGAAAATACCTGGACATGTTGACTGCTTTTTCCTTTCTTAAAAGAAGTATTTCTTTTTACAAGCAGTATTCCTGAGGAGACTTTCAACAGGATTTTAAAGTGTAATTGAGTGCATTTTTCACTTTAAATAAAATGTATAGTACTAACCTGAAACTAGAGACCTGAATTTCATTTTCAGATAGTTACTTTAATGTCCGTATTCCCTAAGATGATGCTATATTTTGTAACAGATAACCCATAACTCTCAGTAGCTTAACTAAATGAAGTTTGTTTTCTTCTTTGTGTGAATTCTAAGAGTGGATATTTCTGGGGTCCATGAAGTCCCCAAAGTCCACGGACTCCCTGCTCCTGAGAGTTTCCAGAGCCTCAGCCGACAGAGGCTGCTCGGTCTGCACGCGCCCCCGTGTGGGAGGTTGGTGCAGGCAGGTTGGGAAGTGTGGTCATCACTCCTACCCACATTCCATGGGTCAGAGCTGAGGGTCTCAGTCACAGGTACCCAAGAATAACTGATAAAAGTACTGCAACTCTGTGCCTAGGACTAAGGGAACATAGCTTCTCACTGCCACAGTATTCTTGAAACACAGTGAACTTCATATGAGATAGATACATCAAGTAACAAATACAAGTTGGTGCTATTGGGAAAAAATAGACTCTTAATTTGAAGGTCAGGTCTCTGACTTTAGTTTTGCCGTGAATTTACCTTAACCTCTCTAGATCTTTGCTTTCTCATCTTCAAAATATTGTCCTGAGACCAGTAAGCTGATCATGAGGTACATGTGTACATGTGTGCCATGATACACATTCATGTGGGTGCAGAAACCCTACAATCCAGACCTAATATTTATAAATGCAATACAGGTTTAAAAAAACAACTTCCATGTCATTGATAAGAAATATCTTTTGTTTAACCCTGGCTGGTGAAGCTCAGCAGATTGAGTGCTTGTCTGCAAACCAAAGGGTCACTGGTTCCATTCCTAGTCAGGGAACATGCCTGGGTTGTAGGCCAGGTCCCCGGTAGGGGCTACACAAGAGGCAAGCACATTGATGTTTCTATCCCTCTCTTTTTCCCTCCATTCTCCTCTCTCTAAAAATAAATAAAACATTTAAAAAGAGAAATGTTTAATTTCTATTAATACATTTTCTGAGAAGATATCTATAAATGCTGATATATATGTTAATGTTTTTATTAATCTGTGAAAAGGAGAGGTATATGAAAGTATCACCAGCTGGACAATCTTGTGGCACATTAATAATAAGTCATTACAGTTGTAGTATTAGATCAGATCTGTGTGAGCTCTATATTTCTAATTCTGTGCCATAAGAGTTATTTTTCAGAATAGTGTAGAGAAGGGGACCATAAGAGTTATTTTTCAAAAATGGAATAGAGAATGGGAAAGGATAAATTGATCAGGTTTTTTTTTAAATTAAAGAGATTTAGGAAATTGGGAATGCTACCTTGATGGAAAAAAAAAAAAAACTTTTCATTTTTTGAGTTAAATGGGGAACAAAAATATTTCTTTACCCTTTCTTGTTTTTCTTGAGCTGCTCATATATCATAGAATATAACATGACATGAGAAAATTGATTCCATGGGCATGAGTATTAAAGATGAAAACAATTCCATTAATTTTACCCATTACCCTTTTTCTGCCTTCACATTTTCACTAACTGGCCAATGGCAGCTATTTTTGTGGTGACAAATCACAGGGCTATCATTGAACTTAGGTGTTTTTGGATCATTCACACTTGAATTAAAGGATGAAAAATGTAAGTTAACCTTAAAGGCTTTTAAAATTTCAGCTTTCACTAGAATTTATGGTGAATCCATCATTCCTATTTGTATTTATGCCAATTTCATGAATCTTCTGCACTTTCTTAATCAACAACAGGATGTTTACATACTCCACACCCCACGTCACATAAGCTGTTGGCACAAACACAACTGCTGACTCCCGACGGCCCTCTGAACGGGGCTGACCATTGTTTGTGAGTTATGGAAAGGTGAGACCTTCATGGATGTAATGAGTTGCCCATTACTGTACTACTGCTGCTGCTTCTACAGTGGTATGCTATATTTCCTGCTGGAGTAATACCTGCGGTTCACACAACTGGTCTTATTTAAGTTACAGCTATCACTTTGTTTACCTGGTTACCATTAATGAACTCTCTCCAGACTCACAAAACATTTCAAATTAAGTTTTGGTCATCATATTCTCATGATACCATTCTCAGATTTTAAGTTCAAAAAAACTTTGGAAGCTGATGGTACAGACAATAGCTTTGAAAGATACATCTTTTTGAGATACAAGTGTAATTGAACATCCTGATCCATATAACTTATAGGTGATCAGTTAGAATGAGGTTTTCCAATTTGTCCAAACTCTGTAACAATTGCATGACTAATAGGTGGCTTTGAAAAGGAAAAAAATAAGTGAGGAGGCAAACTTTTTAATACAGGAATGGTTTTGGAGGTGATCCTTTAGCATTGGTAATTTCAAAGTGGAGAGCAATGGAACCCAAAGGTCAGGGGCCTGAATAAGCAGAATGGAAAAAGTGATAAAATGGACAAATCTATGAAAGTGTAAGAGTATCACAGCTCAGTCAGAGCTCTGGGAGAAAACAGGGATGAGAACATTCTGAAGTGACATGTTTCAGTAGTGAAACCAAGTTTGTGCTGGATTTACAAAGAGTGCATCTTTTTACTTAGATGAATAAGCTCTGAAAAGGAGATGAGATTTTGGAAAAATAAAATTATATTTTAACACGTGGCTTAAACACTCATTTGCTTGATCTGTTCTGCACTCTATACTTTTCCAAATAGTTTTGTTTTCTATCTCAATGTTCCTCATTAAACATATTATATCCATTATAAATAAGAAGAAATGGAAGGTCACTGAGGCTGTGGCAGTTGAGTAGTAGAGCCAGTAAGTGGAAGAGATGGAACTCAGTTCCACGTTTCCTGGTGACTCTGCTACACTTTGCCAAGCTTTAGTTAGCACTTCATACACTTACCACTGCCAGTTTTGGTGGGTAAAACCAAACCACCTTTCCAATGCAAAGAATATAGTAATAATGACAGAACATTGGATGATTTTCAAAGCACTGCTCTGGGCAGTTCTCTGACAGTCATTTTGGACCATGAAGCAATACTGAGGATGAAAACCATTAACAAAAAGGATATTAAAGAAATACAATGGTTCTTGATGTCCTACAGAGCCTCTGCACCTGCTTTGGACTGCTTATTTCCAGAAAATTCAATGATGTTTATATCACTGTTATTCTGAGTTCTCCTGTTATATAAAACCAAAATTAATCTTACTTTATTGCCCTATACAGTTGAACTAAGTAATAAAAACAAAACTAAATTAATAATATTAATGAATAATAATAAGTAATGAAAAATAAGATTATAAATAATATCTTTCTAAGAATAACAGAAATAGAGATCAACCTCCAAGACAGTGCGAAACTTGACAATAATTAAATAGATGTTTTTAACATACCTTAAAAAATAAATCAGAAGAAGAAAGAGGGCAAGGAGGAGAAGGGGAAAGAAAAGGAGTCAGAGCTCAACACCAAAAAAACAAACAATTCAATTAAGAATTTAGCAAGGGGCCCAAATAGACATTTCTCCAAAGAGGATGTACAGATGGCCATTAGACACATGAAAAGACACTCAACATTATTAATTGTCAGAGGAATGCAGATTTAAACCACATTGAGATATCACCTCACACCTGTCAGAATGGCTGTCATCAATAAATCCACGAACAGCAAGTGCTGGAGAGAATGTGGAGAAAGGGGAACCCTCATGCACTATTAGTGGGAATGCAGATTCGTGCAGCCACTATGGAAAGCAGTTTGAAGTAATCCCCCAAAATTAAAAATGGAACTGCCTGATGACCCAGTGATTCCACTTCTGGGAATTTTCCAAAGAAACCCAAAACACTTATATGAGAGAAAATACGCACTTGTATATTAATTGCAGCGTTCTATACAATAGTCAAGATTTGGAAGCAGCCCAAGCGTCCATCAGTAGATGAGTGGGTAAAATAGCTTTGGGACATTTACACAATGAAACAGTACTTAGCTGTAACATGGAAGAAAATTTTACCCTTTGTGACAGTATGGATGGACCTGGAAAACATTATGCTAAGTGAAATAGGCCAGTCTGAGAAAGAAAATTACCATATGATTTCACCCATGTGTGGAATCTAATGAACAAACTGAACTAACAAGGAAAATAGAAACAGACTCATAGATAGATAGATAGAGTGCAGGCAGACAGGTCTGAGGGGTTTCAGGGAGGAGGAGGGATGGAACAAAAAAAAATAGAGAAAGCTCAGGGTCACGGACAACCATGGGGTGATTAAGGTGTGGAGGGGGGGTGTGGGTGGAGGAGGCAGAGGGTATAGGGAGGATAAATGGTAATGGAAAAAATGCAATTAAAAATGAAATGAAATAATAACACTGAGTAACAGGGAAGCAAAATTGGCAGTTTCCCCTCAGCACCATACAAGGGAAACAGAGATTTTTGACGTAAATCTCAGCTGTTTGGTGCTAATGACAGACATCTTTCCACAATAAAAACCTGTAAATGAACCAATCAGAGCTTGATGCCATCTAATATTTGAATCATGCAAAATCATTCTCCTTATTGTAATTCGCATGTTTAGGATAAAAACTGCTGACTGTCTTGGTTTGTCAAATTGGTTTTTTGGCCACAACAAGCAAATATGTTAGTTGTACAGTAGGGATGTTGCTCACTATAAATTAGTACACTAATTCATTTCCTGTGAATTTAAATTTGAGGGGACGTTAGTTAGCATTGATGAAATACAAGTTAGCCTGATGAAATACAGTGAACTCTGGAACACAGGTAGGTATATTTTCTGCTGTGACAGTTTTAGCTGTTAGGCCCCTGGCTATGGACCATGTACACAAACAATATGATAATGAAGCCTCTTGAAAATGATGGCTGAAACCCTTAAAGAGCCCCTCATCCTTTCCACCTTTTGTATCTTCATTACAGGAAAGGAAGAGTCAAAAGAAGTAATGCTTGTAAAAAAAGAAAAAAAGCTAATATAGAAAACAGCCTGCAAATACTCTCCCAGCTCCCCCAGCACTTAATACCTGAGGGGTTGTAGATGAATCACTCCAGCTTACTGATTGCCTATTTCTTCTTAAGTATCAAAAAATTATAACATTGTTGAGTCTTGTGAGGACAAAGCCTATGTAATGGTTGGATATCTTAAAATGTTACATAGATGCTATTTTCTCTGCGTGAATATGTTGTCTGTTCATTCCATACACTTTATTTTCATAAAACCACAGTAAAACAATGTGGAAATTTCTTGAACTGAGTGTTTATCAAGTTGTTTTATCTATTTGAATTTGTGGAGTGTTTAAAACCATATTGTTAATATTCTATACCAGTCCTATACATTTTATAATATGCCAGGATATAACTAGGGTCACAAAAGTCGACTCAGATTCAGTTTGCTCAAAATTAAGCCATTTTCTATGGACCACCAATGACTACAAACTCTAATTCCAATAGACTTGCTTGTAAGTCTGGGGACAATTTAGATTTTTTATCTCCTTATATCTGGTTTTCATACTCTTTCCTCAGAAAGTTAAATTTTAATATCCGCCCTTGTTAAACATCACTTAGTTCTTTCTTAGGCTTTGATGAGCATCATTGTTCTTGGAATCTTAAGTTCATTTATCTTGTAGCAGTTTTGATAAATCGTATATGTTTTCACCACATCAGGTTTGCACAGCAAGGGTGCATGTAATCAAGAAGAATGCTGCTCTCATAATTACAGCTTCTAAGCTCTGATTCAATGAGCTGACAAAATCATCTTTATTAAAGTTCGCTCACACATATGTTGGGGATGTGTTCCAATTTGTTTCAGCATGATGTTGAGTTACATCTCAGAAGTAACATTCTGAAAGTCTGTCAATACAGTATAACCACTGTGTAAGTCACACTAACTTCCTATTTATGAATAACGTGAACTGTAATTGGGTATGGCATTTGATACTACATTGACAGTATTCTCTTTACAAAGAAAATTTAAAATTACCTGATGTTTCGTATTGTGGAGTAGACTTCTTTTTCTGCTATGATCTCTTCAAAAATCAAGGTATATAATATGGTCTAAACTGTTAGAGTAAATTCATCAATCCTTTATCTAGCAATTTTTCTTAAATCATTTTTTAATGTTTCTACAATGTCAATATACTTTTTCTCGTGAGAAATATATTTTTCTTTTTTTTCAGTTTTATTGGGGTATAATCAGTAGCTACAAAATAGATAAATTCATACATGTTATCATATATATATATATATACATTGTAAAATAATCCCCCAAATTAAACTAGTTAACATATCTATCAACTCACATAATTACCTTTTTATGTATGTACAGTGAGAACAGTTAAGATCTATCCTCTTAGCAAATTTCTATTACACAAGGCAGTACTGTTGACTGCAGTCACCATGCTGTACAACACATCACCAGAGTCTGTGTATCTTGCATTACTAAACCTTTGTATCCATGGACCAACATTCTCTTTTCCTGCCTCCAACCCTTGGCAGCCACCATTCTACTGCATGCTTCAATTATTCTACTTTCTTACATTTTTTTTATTGTTGTTCAATTACAGTTGTTCCCATTTTTCCTCCATTACTCTCCCCTGTACTACCCAACCCCCACCTCCCACATTCAAACCTCCCCCTGCCCATTGTCTTTGTCCATGGGTCCTTTATATGTGTTCTTTGACTTGATCCTTCCTCTTCTCCCCCCATTATCCCCCAAACCCCTCCCATCTGATCACTGTCAGTTTGTTCTTTATTTCCATGTCTCTCCTTCTATTTTGCAGACTTGTTTGTTTTGTTGATTACATTCCACTTATAAGAGACCATACTGTATTTGCCTTTCACCACTTGGCTTATTTCACTTAGCATAATGCTTTTCAATTCCATCCATGCTGTCATGAAGGGTAGGAGCTTCTTTCTTTCTGCTGCATAGAATTCCACTGTGTAAATGTACCACAGCTTTTTGATCCACTCATTTACTGATGGGCACTTAAGCTGTTTCCAGCACTTAGCTATTGTAAATAATGCTGCTATGAACATTGGGGTGCATAGGTTCTTTTGAATTGGTGTTGCAGGATTCTTACGGTATAATCCAAGGAGTGGAATTGCTGGGTCAAAAGGCAGTTCCATTTTTAATTTTCTGAGGAAATTCCATACTGTTTTCCACAGAGGCTGCACCAGTCTGCATTCCCACCAACAGTGCACTAGGGTTCCCTTTTTCTCCACAAACTCTCCAGTACTTGTTGTTTGTTGATTTGTTTATGATGGTCATTCTGACCAGTGTGAAGTGGTATCTCATTGTGGTTTACATTTGCATCTTTCTGATGGCTAGTGATGCTGAGTCCTTTCATATGTCTGTGGGCCTTTTATACGTCCTCTCTTGATAAATAAGCCAACTAGATATTACATAAACATGCATATACACCTCTGCTTTAAAAATAAAGAATTTTATTTTTATTCTATTCCCATTGCCATTTAACCCCCTTATACCCACTCCTTCCTTTTGCCATCATCACCATGTTGTTGTCCATGTCCACAAGTCCTGTTTCCTTTTTGCTCTATCCCTCCACCCCCTGACCCTCCCCAACCACTAGCTGTCAGCCTGCTCTCTCTCTATGAATCTGTCTTTGTTCTGCTTGTTCATTCAATAGATTCCACAAATGAGTGAATTCATACAGTATTTGTCTTTCTCTGACTGGCTTACTGCAGCACCAAGGATGAACCTGGAAAACATTATGCTAAGTTAAAAAAAAAGATTTTTTTATAATAACTTATGAAAAGTAATAAAAACTTTTACTGATTAAATGCTAGATATGCTCCAGTACAAACTCCATTAGTACATGACTGTCTATCTAACATTATGTTCCTGACATTTTCACAGTAAATAACAGAATGCTCAGAGAGATGAATTTTTCACTAAAAACTCTGAATTCTAACTGTATGAGCTTTGGAAAAAGGAATGGAAAATATTATTTCATACTTTCTAAAATTCTCATAAAGCACATTGTCTATGTTTAAAATAATTAGTTTTACTAACAGTAGGAGTAGTAGTAGTTTTTATCACTTACAGAGCAAATATTGTGAATTAGGCATTCTTATATACTTCCATATATGAATTCTATTTATATTTAATATTCACACTGTTAACATCCCAGTTTTTCAAATGAGGAGAATGTGGTATAAGAAGGTAATTTATTATATCTAAATTCATGGAAGTGGTTATTAAACCATATAGAGAACCCATGTTCTTAACCTTAATACTATATTTCCTGTCAAAAATCAAGTGGGGCAGAGCTTAAAGTACCAGTCCCTGGATACCAGCGCAGCCACTAAGTAAGAACATGTATGTTCAGCACCTCTACTTGCTATTACCTGAGAGTTTTGGTAAATACTGATCTAGGATAACTCTCTAGTATAAGGAAAAGATAATGCTATTTTATATATTTTATCAGACAGATTTTAAAAATATTTCTATTAATATATACCTCCACAATATGATTATCTTAGCAAACTGAACAAGCTTTCTGGGTATTGTGCCTTTTAATTTATACTATATAGCATCACTTTGATTAAAGTTTAAATTTGGCAATAAGTGATGCTGCAATATGTATCTTTGAAGGGTCCATATTTCATTATTTGGGTACAAATATTGACTTTAATTGTAATATTACATAAAATGTGTCAAATGTAAATGTGTGGTTTTGCATATATATTCTATGCATATTAGAATTTCTCCAGAAAAGTATGTAAAATTAATAGCACACCCAGATTCCAAAGTTTTGTAAGTATTGCTACTTCATATTCACTCCTTCGAGTTAAGGCTATGTTCGGAAAGTTGTGATCCTCAATACACTACCAGTTGCTCTGTGTGTTGTTTGCTGGTCCCAGAAAAATAAGTAATGAAACAGGGACTCTCCCATCTTTCACACATTTGAAATGTATGATTAAGGTAATTGCTAAAAAGCTTACAAGCCACCTGTAAAGTTAGTAGCACATAATATATTTGGGGGAGAAATTGAAGTTTACCAAATTACATGCTTGACTATTCTAAACAATGACACATAATATGCAAGAACGATTGCTGTACAGAGTTGAGGCTGTCTGATGTTTTAGTTCCCAATAGAACACACATTAGCATGAAGAGAATATTTCACCTCTTAGCAAATGCATTTTGATATAGAAAAAAGAGTGCTTAATTACTTTTCATTCTAGTCGTCATTGAAAATGTGTTCTGTAGGGACAAGGATATTCTCTTTATCCTAATAATTTTGATCAGGGTTGACAGAACTATTATCCATGCAGCAAAATTCTTAAGAGAGACACAAAAGATTTTTCATCTTAATAACAACTTCAAAACTGCATTATTCAAAAAATAATTATCAGGAAAATATTTCTTTGATTTGGAGTCAATGTTAAAGAAAATAGTGAAAATCACTAGTCAAAATATCATGGCCATTTATCTTTTAAGATACATGTTTAAATAAATGGATATATCAAAAATAATTTTTCAAATCTTAACCATTCATTTTTAAGTATATTTTATTGATTATACTATTATGGTTATCCCATTTTTTCTCCCCTTTATCCTGCTCCCCACCCAGGACCATCCCACCCTCCAGAATTCCCCCACCCCCTTAGTTCATGCTCATGGGTCATACATATAAGTTCTTTGGCTTCTCCATTTCATATACTATACTTAACCTCCCCCTGTCTATTTTGTACCTATCATTTATGCTTCTTATTCCCTGTACCTTTTCCCCCATTCTCCCCACTCCCTCTCCTTGCTGATACCCCTCCATGTGATCTCCATTTCTGTAATTCTGTTCCTATTCTAGTTGTTTGCTTAGTTCATTTTTGTTTTTTAAGTTCAGTTGTTGACAGTTGTGAGTTTGTTTTCATTTTACTGTTCATAGTTTTGATCTTCTTTTTCTTAGGTAAGTCCCTTTAACATTTCATATAATAAGGGCTTGGTGATAATGAACTCCTTTAATTGATCTTATCTGGGAAGCACTTTATCTGTCCTTCCATTCTAAATGATAGCTTTGCTGGATAGAGTAATCTTGGACGTACGTCCTGGCCTTTCATGACTTAGAATACTTCTTTCCAGCCCCTTCTTGCAGGCAAGGTTTCTTTTGAGAAATCAGCTGATAGTCTTGTGGGGACTACTTTGTAGGTAACTTTTTTTCTTGCTGCTTTTAAGATTGTCTCTTTATCTTTAATTTTGGGTAATGTAATTATAATGTGTCTTGGTGCATTAATCCTTGGGTCTAATTTCTTTGGGACTCTCTGAACTTCCTGGATGTCTTCAAAGTCTATTCCCTTTGGTGGATTGGAGAAGTTTTCCTTCATTATTTATTCAGATAAGTTTTAAATTTCTTGCTCTTCCTTTTCTCCTTCTGGCACCCCTATGATTCAGAAGTTGGAATGTTTGTAGTTGTTCCAGAGTTTCCTCAGCCTCTCCTCATTTTTTTGAATTCTTGTTTCTTCATTCTGTTCTGGTTGGATGTTTATTTCTTTCTTTTGTTCCAATTGTTGATTTGAGTCCCAATTTCCTTCCCTTCTCTGTTGGTTCCCTGTATATTTTCCTTTATTTCACGTCATATAGCCTTCCCTTCTTCCTCTATTTTGCAACCATATTCAATCATTTCTGTGAGCATCCTGATTATCAGTGTTTTGAACTCTGCAACTGATAGGTTGGCTATCTCCTTGTTACTTAGTTTTTCTTCTAGAGTTTTGATCTGTTTTTTCATTTAGGCCACCTGTGTTTTGTCTTGGAGCTCCTGTTATGTAGTAAGGGGTGGAGCCTTAGGTATTCACTAGGGTGGGGCAACCCACTTCACTGTGTTGTGCTGCTATATGTGGGGGAGGGTAGGAGGAGGAGCAATGCTAGTTGCTTGGCTCTTTCCCCTCTTTTAGTCACTTCCCCTGCTACCCACAAGCAAATTGAGCCCTTCTGGTGCTGATTCCTGAGTGGGTGGGTGTATGTACATTCTAGGGCCTTTATGGTTCTCTCCAATGAACTCATTTGTGAGGCTGGGAGTTTCTCCTGCTGCCACAACCTCCACAGGTGTTTACAGCCAGAGGTTTTGAGGTTTTATGTCCCCTCTCTGGAACCCCCGGTTGTGCAGTCAGTCTCCCTCCCCAGTTTTTCCTCCTGGCTTATCCACACATGAATGTGGGAACAGCCAGTCCACCAGCTCCCTTCTCAACCCCTGTTCCATTGCCTTGCCACATTTCCTCTCTGCCCGGCTTCCCATCTCTGCCCCTCCTACTGGTGTAGATAAATGTTTCTTCTTTAACTCCTAGGTTTTTGGACTTCCATACAGTTCAATTTTTTAGCAGTTCAGGTTGTTTTTAGTTTTTAAATTTGTTGTCATCCTTCTTTGGGTTGTGAGAGGAACCAAAGCATATCTACCTATGCCTCTATCTTGGCTGGAAGTCCCTCAAATCATAACTGTTCTTAATGGGACATGTATTTTCAGGAATGTCTGGATTAGAAGATGAACTTACAAATATTTCTTCATGATACTGGTAACATGGCTGGGAAAACATAATACTTTAATATGGGCTTGCTATAGCTGGTATTCACCAGCATATGTTCTGTATCTTGAAAAGACTAGTAATCACAGCTGAAATGAACAACTATAAAATAGAATTAAGAGTTTAGAATCACTTAATACCACCAAAAGTCCATCCTATGTTTGTCTTTGGATTTAATTCATCCTCTTCAATTCATGGTTTTCTTCACATATATGAGAGGGAAATGGCAAAGATGACATATTAAAAGTTGCACCCAAACATTCAGTTAAAGGAAATAAAACCTTTTCAAATCTGAGGTTGATGAAAATATACACTCATATCAACTTTCCCATAGCTCCAAAGTCTCCTTGCAGCTGACCCTAGAAACATGCTTTTTGACTTTGTAGTGATAAACTGCCAAAGTCATCTTGAGTGAGAATTTTCTCCATAACTTCTAGAAATAAATTAACCCTAAAAACAGAAAAATCTAGCAGAACCACAAATAACATGCTACCTACCATTCTTGAAAACATATTTTGAGGTAAGATTTTCTAACATTGTAATAATGAGTAAGCTATGATTATAGAATATAGGCTTTGAGCAATCATTTACTGCTTTGCATATCTTAGAGATTATCTGACAGTGCCATTTTTGCACTGTCCTGAGACCACTAATAGTTAAAATTATTCTCTTTTATATTTACTATTGATATTGAAAATTGCTTAAAAATACTTAAAATCAATTAAGTACATACTGATTTTTGTTTTTAGCTTTAAAAATTTTATCTATTTTATTAAAGTATAGATGACATATAATATAGTAATTTCAGGTGCCAACACAGTGACTTGACACTGACATACCTCACAGCATGATCACCATGAGAAGTCTAATGGCTGTCTGTCACCATACTATTATGATATTATAGACTGCATTTTAAAAATCAGCATATAAGTACATCTACATGGTTTAAACCTGTGTTGTTCAATGGTCAACTGTACTCTCCATCCATGGTAGGGAATCCATACATAGGGCAGACTGATTTAAGTTATACATGGATTTTAGACTGGTCAGTGCCCTTAAGCTCCAAGTATTCAAGAATGTATTTCCTATGCTGTATGTTACATCACCATGACTTCTATATTTTATAACTGGAAGCTCATGCCTCTTAATCCCCTTCACCTTTTTTACCCATCTTTCACCACCATCCTCTCCTGCTTGAAACATCAGTTTCTTCTCTTTACGAGTCTCTTTCTGCCTTGTTTTGTTTACATGAGGTCTGTCCAGAAAAAGTCCAGTCATTGTTAATATAACAAGAATGGTTTGCTGGACATGGATGCAACCTGGAAATTAAAGAGTATGGACTAAAATGCACATGTGTGAACAATGATGACTTAACTGCTAGTCAGTGGGGTGGTAGAAGCCACTGAGTGAGCATGTGACTGTGTGGCCATCACATTCAAAATGACTAAGCAAGTAGAGCAACAAATCTGCATCAACTTTTATATTAAACTTGAACATTCCTCTACAAGAACTATTTGGGTGATTCAGAAGGCTTTTGGGGATGATACAATGAGCACAGTGCAAATAAAAGTGTGGCAGAAATGCTTCAAAAATGGTCAAGGTTCTATTGAAAGCGATGCATGTTGTTGGGAACTACCCTGCCTGGTTTCAGGAGCTGTAACCCCCCATGGCTAAGGCTGAGTGAGAGACCTCCGGACCAGAAGCCACTAAGGAGACAAGCTTATCTCCCTGACAGGAGCACCACTTCTGCTCCTTGCTGACTCCCACTGCTTGATCAGTTAGCCAATGATGGGTAAGATTCCCCAAGGGGGGAATCACCTAAGACAGGCATGATCATATGGAGGTCCCACGGAGAGACTTGAGGGGCTGTGGAAAATAGGGGTGATCAACCCTTGCCCCTCAGCTTTGACAAAGCTTGAGTTCTTATTCTGTCTGCGAGAACCCTCAAACCTCTCGGCTGCCTTGTCTTCTCTGTCTGACTCAAGCCTGTAACAATGACAAGGGGCAGTGCAGCCCTGTGCTGGAAACAGCAGGATTCCCAGCGTAATCAGGCCTGGGACAGGATATGTAAAATCCTGTGAAACCTGCTTTGCTGAGGATGAACTTAATTAGATCATAAAGGCCCGGGCAGGAAATGGGTTTGGCCCCTTAAGTTTTGTAGTTTTTTAGGTGATAGACCCCAACTCAGTGTGAGCCCTTTTACTTCTTTGAACATTATCTATTCATTTGTCCTCACTGCCAGACAATGATTAATAAGCTGTATCCATATTCCTACCCAAAACTACCTAATAAAACTCTGTTCAGGCAGGGTGGCAGGGTACTCTCCTTTTGGGAGGGTAGTCGTGCTGTCCTTATTCCTGCACAGAACTCGGTAGTCCATGTGAATGTCTCTCGTATCTCGACCAACCACAGTGCTGTGGGTGCTGCGGCCCGGTATCTGTGTCAGCATGTTTTGGAAGGCCCGAAATAAGCAGAACAGCTGAGAATGTTGAATGTGTATAGGTCACAATTAATAAAGATTTGTGACTGACAGTGCAAGAACTAGAAGCTGATCTGGGGATTCCAAAAACTACTATGTCCAAGATTTTTGACACAGGATCTTGGCATGAAATGTGTCATGGCAAAATTCATGCTGTGGCTTCTGCTACTAGAGCAGAAGGAATATTGTGCTGCAGATGCTAGTGACTTTGTTGAACTCACTACCAATGAGCCAGTTTACTCCAGGAGGTCGCAAGTGGAAATGAGTCATGGGTCTATGGCTGTCATCTGGAAATGAAGACCCAGTTGTCCCAGTGGAAGTCTCCTGGTTCTCCACACCTGAAGAAGTTGCATCATAGTTGTGGCAAGATCGAGACCATATTAACTGTGTTTTTTGATTGGAAAGGTGTTGTCCATCACTAGTAACCCCACCAGGCCAACCAATTAATAAGGAGTACTACCTCAATATTCTTCATTGGTTGAGAGATGCAATACGTGGAAACAGACATAACTATGGGCAACTGGTGATTGGTAGCTTCACCATGACAACGTGCCTCCTCATGCATCACATCTGGTAGAGTTTTTGGCAAAACGTATCATTCAGGAGACTCAGCCCTGTTCCAGCCCAGATTTGGCACGCTGCAATTTGTGGCTTTTCCCAAAAACTAAAATTACCTTTGAAAAGGAAGAGATTTTGGACTGTTGATGAGATTAGGGAAAATACGATGGGGCAGTTGATGGTGATTGGCAGAACTCTGTGAGGTCAAAGCCTACTTTGAAGGGGACTGAGACATCATTGTCCTATGTATAATGTTTCTTGTATCTCGTATCTTCTTCAATAAATGTCTATTTGTCTTACACATGGCTTGATACTTTCAGGACAGATCTTGCCTATTTGTGTGTGTATGCATCTGTGTGCTTAGATTCCAGCTAAGATGCCCCAGGACTCACAGTGCCACCACTGCCATAGAAAGTAGGCTGGCCTATGGTGAGCCATCTGGGACCGCACTGGTAGGACAGCTGGCTGAAGCTGGTATGGGCCATGGGCCTGGGGCACACTGAGGCAACCTAGTAAGCCAGGGAAAGCAGTTGGGCTGAACTCCCACCAGCATTATTTACATGGAGGGGGAATGTAAACAATGGCACTCACCAGTGCCTTCATTTCCAGAGAATTCCAGCTGTTCCCCACCCATCTGGCAGATACTTGAGGGTAAACAAATAGATTTTATTCACATATCATCTGGTTGCCCTTCAAACCTGTTTTTTCTTTTCCTGATCCACAGCAGGCAAGTCTTTGCACATGCCCCTCAGTGATAGCCCTTCCTGCTGCAGCTCACTGCATCGGAGCGGGGCCCTCACTGTCACCATGTCCACATTTTTCCTTCCCTTCTCTGTGTGATACCTCTATCACTTGTTGTTCAGAAGTTTCTTAATCTGCCCTCAGTTTTTTTAGGAGGAACTGCTTTACATGTAGGTGTATATTTGGTGTGTCCATGAGAGGAGTTGAGTTCAAGTTCTTTATACATTATGATAGTGGACCTGCCTCTTGAACGCACACGAATTTTTGACTGTTTTGAAATTTTTAAATTTTAAGAAACAATAGTGGTATCTAATCAAGAAAATTCTTTGAAATGAAAGCATAACCTAGTAAATCATTAGAAATTAAGAAATTTAGTTGCTTTGAAATACATTAAAATAACTTAGCAACTTTTATTGTCTTTTTAAGATACTGACCCTGCTTTAAATCAGGTCTCCTATTATCTTGAGGAAAAATGATTCATAAAAATAAATTTGCGTGCTGAAGTAGGGCATAAAATGAACAAATTTCACTTATCACATTTGGGTCTAGGATTAATCTTAATGTATATACAGAGAAAATTTCTTTCATAGTAAAAAAAATAATGGTTTCTATTATAGTGTGATATGTGATACAATTCATAAGATACAGAGAGTGGCGATCAGTACTAATCTTAGACCTTTATCAGAACCTTGCTCTGGGGCCCCCACTGCGTGCCTCTTGCCCCCAGTCAACCCCTGCCCCCTCTTGCCTTCCCCCAGTCAAACCCTGACTGACACAATGTGGTAGGTACAGGCTAAAGGAAACTACAAATTCAGGGTTTAGCCTTGGTTCCTATAAGACCCAAAGCAAACAGAGCTCATTGGAACATACAGTCTCCTAACAAAAAAATTTTGAGCCTATTTTAAGGCCCATACATGCCTCACCCTTTCTTCGGTGCTGCTGAAGACCTTGTATGTTGACAGTAATTGGCGAGATGGCATCTACTTCCCAGGGATAAGGCTGGGCCTTGGGTGTGTGTGCGAGGCCATTGGGAGTACAGCATACACTAGGACTTGGAAGAGAAGAGGCAAGTGAAGGACTCAGAGCCAGTGAAGTGGGGACCAGCAGCCAAGGCCTGCTATCCCCAGACCGGCCAGCTCCAGCAGAAAAATCCAAGAATTCTGAGCATTTCAAAATTGGTCTCCCAGATCATGAATAACATTTATTTCTGCATTATGGTCTATAGGTATATTTTTTAAAACTTTTTGACTTGACCTGGCTGGCGCAGCTCAGTGGATTGAGCGGGGGCTGCGAACCAGGCATCGCAGGTTCGATTCCCAGTCAGGGCACATGCCTAGGTTGCAGGCCATGTCCCCCAGCAACCGCACATTGATGTTTCTCTCTCTCTCTCTCTCCCTCTCCCTTCCCTCTCTAAAAATAAATAATAAAATAAAATCTTTAAAAAAAAACTTTTTGACTTGAATAATAATTTTAAATTTTTATAGATATAGTATGTGAGACTATACATATTTTCATTTATACCTCTTGGCCTTGAAGATCTCAGCATAATTCAGACTTTATACATGGCAGAATACAGACTCTATATGGCAGAGTACAGAACTGAACAATGCCAAACTTTTGTAAGGCTTAGCCTGGGAACTGGCAAAACATGACCTCTGCCATATCCCATTGATCAAAGTAGGTCACAGGGCCAGTGCTGATTAGAAGAGGGGTTTACACTAATCCATTGTTGGGGACCACCCTGCCTGGTCTCAGGAAGCTGTGACCCCCTGTGACTTAGACTGAGTGAGAGACCTCCAGATCAGGAGCCACTAAGGAGACAAAAACTTATTCCCCTGGCATGAATGCTGCCTGTTCTGTGCCTGGCCTTTAAATTCTTGATCAGTTACCAATGACAGGTAAGACTTCTTAGGGAGGGGCAACCTAAGCCAGGTTCTGATCACTGTAAAGGCCTCTATGGAATAAAACTCATGAGACTGTGGAAATAAATGAAGGGGCTGTGGAAAGGAAGGGGTGATCATTCAACCCCTGCCCCCTCTTAGCATGAGTCTTTGTACTTAGATGTGAGAAATCCAAGTCTCCTTGCTGCCTCTGTCTCCAGCCCTTCTCAGGGCTTAGCAAACAGCCTAGAGGGGCAGCTCAGAATGGAGGCGGCGGACCTCCAGGGTAATCAGACCTGGGACAAAGAATATGCAAGATCCTGTGAGATCTGTTTGCTGGAGGATGTTATTAACTTGGAATTTGAAGGCACAGTCAGGAAACCTTTGAAACCTGTAGTCTTTTCATATGATAAAACTCCAATCTCTGCCCAGAATCACAACAGAAACTCTGTTAGCATCCTTGTAAGATACCTGTTCCCTTTGATCCCTTCTGCCAGACTGTGAATCCACAAACTGTGTCTTTCTCAATAAAAACCCACTGGAGGAAAGGAAAGGGGGTCACCGACTTGGAGGGTGGCCACTCTGTTTCTGGACTTCCCTATAGAAAATTGTTTCTGTGTATGATCATTTCTCGTGTTTCGATGAGCCATCCTCAGTGTGTGCTAAGCATGTTCACAGCTGACCGATAGAGCCGGGTTCTGCACGCGAAACACCTCAATCCATGAGTCATGTTTATTGGGCACTACCAAAAACCCACAGTTTATACTTAGAAAAATCAATTAGTAAATTAACTAAAGGATCAGAAAGTTAATATAGTGAAAGCATAATAGTTAGAAGCCTGTTGCAACTTTTCAGTTGTAGAGAGTATCACGAACTAGGAGGGAGATCTTTCACTGCCTTTCAGGTCCAAACTCAAGGGGCCCGCAAGGCTATTTTCTGCCGATACTCTGGGTAAAACCCATTCTTGCCTCTGTTTAGCTTCTGGTGGTGGCTGTCAATCCTTGGGTGCTCCTTGGTTTGCAGCTACACTGCTCCAACCTCACATCTGCCATCATGTGGTATACTGTCTGTGAGTCTGTATTCACGTGGCATTTTCCTCTTCTAGTAAGAACATGAGTCACATTGGATTATGGGTCCACCTACTCCAACACAACCTCATTTTTACTTAATGAATTATTCCTGTGATGACCCAATTTCCAAATAAAGTCTCTTTCTGAGGTACTAGGGAAAGGACTTCAACATACCTTTGGAGGGGGCCATAATTCAACCCATAACAGTATCATAATCTTTTTTTTTAAACTAGTACTTCCTTTTTTTAAGATTTTATTTATTTATTTTAGAGAGGGAAGGGAGGGAGAAAGAGAGAGAGAGAGAGAGAAACATCAATGTGTGGTTGCTGGGGGCCATGGCCTGCAACCCAGGCATGTGCCCTGGACAGTATCATAACCTTGTGTAGAAGGTGGAAAGAGAGAAGCATAGTTACAACTGTGATATGTTACTCATATTGGCCAGGATTTGGGGTGTGGGGCTAGGGTTTTTGGTCATTTTTGCAGTTTAAATATTGTTTTTCCTTTGATATAGACGTGATTATTGGGTGGTCTTGCTTTTGTTTTGATTCATCACAGTCATAGAGCAGCCTTGTTTCGTACAATTATTATGCTCTGTAGGAAAGCACCACGGCCTAGTGGAGTGGGAAGGTCTTGTTCGTAGCGACATGAAGGCCTCGTCGGTAGAACCAGGCCAGCTCCCAGTTTCAGGGTTTTTGCTGTTATATGACTGACAACAATAGACTATGGAATGATTAACACTTCCAAGCTTATTGAAAATAGAAAGTAGTAGAAAGGAAAGTAAAAACTGACTATTCCTACAATAAATAGAAATTTAAGGGTTAGGTTTGAAGTTTGGGGCAAAAGCAGTTAAGGATTAGTTTAATTTATGAGTTGGTGGGTGGGTGGGCTATTCAAATGAGAATGTGACTAAGAAGTTAGAAATGTGATATGAAGTTCTGGAGAAATATTAGCATATTTTAAAGATTAGATGAAATCGCTTCAGGGGGCTATGCAGAAAGAAAATAAATATGAACATGAAAATTTGAATATTTATATAGTCACATGCTGCTTAATGACAGGAATATGTTCTGAGAAATGTGTCACTGGGCAATTTTGTCACTGTGCAAAAATCAGAGTGTACTTACACAAACCTAGTTGGTACAGCCTATTACTATACTTGGATGTGCTCTCCTTTTATATAACTAACAGCATCAAAACACACAGGTGAGTAATATGTTGTATGACAACATTATGATGGCTATGACGTCACTAAGAGATATAGATTTTTCAGCTTCATTATTGTTCTATGGGACCACCATATTATATGGGGTTTGTGGTTGTAAAAAATACCATTATGTAGCACATGACTGTAGTTAGAGTTTAGTAGAAATAATGTGAAACAACTAAAAATACTATCAATTATTCTTCACGGCTACAGGACTTCAATGAGTGGAAATATATTAGGTAAGACAAGCTACACAGATCCTTATAGTAAACATGGACCAGTACCAGTGACCAGAGGAGAGGGACAGAAAAGGATAACAGGGAAAGGAAGGAGAAGGGTCAAGTCAAGGAACATGTATAAAGGACCCATGGGCAAGGACAATGTGGGGGGGCAGTATTGAATGTGGGAGAGGGGGTGGGCAGGACGGAGGGGGGAAAAACGGGGACAACTGTAATTGAACAACAGTAGAAAATTTTTTTAATTTAAAAAAAATTTAAAAGAAAATGAGGTGCTTTATTAGAAGGTTAATTCTCTAAAAGAATTTTTTAAAACATTTTATTTATTTAGACAGAGGAGAAGGGAGGGAGAAAAAGAGGGAGAGAAACATCAATGTGTGGTTGCCTCTTTCACTCCCCCTACTGGGGACCTGGCCTGCAACCCAGGCATGTGCCCTGACTGGGAATCAAACCAGCGACCCTTTGATTCATAGGCCAGAACTCAATCCACTGAATCACAACAGCTAGGGCTAATTCTCTAACAGAAATTTTAAAAGAACATCAAAATTTCTGCCTTTTGGTAAAGTTAACAGGCACAAGCCAAGCCCTTTCTGTTCCTGAGAAACCATAATTCTATGAGAGGCAGTACAAACTGGTCAATGGGAAAAAGAGATAAAAAGGCCGCTGATGGAGAGGTGAAGCAAAACACCAAATCTTTGAATAGATCTTAGTCCTTACATGTATAAATGTTTTTCAAAGCAAGGAAGGGCAATCAACAAAGAATGATACAAGAAATTAGAAAGATAATTGGGCAACATCTCTGGCTTAAGGTAAAAGAATAGAATCAAAAATACAGGTGTAGAAGTTACATTTGCCACAACAACTGATATCTCTGTAAGTGAAGAGTTTAGACATGTGTAGAACCTTTTTGTTTTCATAAATGATTTTGGTTTTTGTCATGACAAAGCCAAAGGGAGCAGGAGCCATGGAACTGAAGGTGTTTTCACATGGTTAAGTGTAGAAGTGGTGCAGTGTTTGAGGTTTGGGGAATAAACTCACTGAAAAACTGAAGATGTTGTAGGAAGAAAAAGAAAAACAAATAGGATTTAAATAATTTGGGTATCTAGGCTGTCCAATCAGAATAATGCCTTTCTCTAACTTGAACATGCAGAAGTTGATGAGGGAAGCTTAGAGGTGATGTAGATTTTTTAATTGGCATGGATAAAGTATAGAAATCAATACCACAGGGAAAAAATTACAGCAAAGTGTTTCATCATCCTTAGAAAGGAGGAATCAAAGGAACTTTAAAGCAAGTGGGAGTGTTAAAAGCACAGAGAAGTGATTCCGAGAAATGAGGTTATTGGCATAATTTGGGAAGTTGTAAGCTGCTTGGTAGCAGTAGTATATCTAAAATCATTATTTTTTTAACTAAGAGAATTAAGTTGATATTTATTAAAAACAATGTTCATACTTAATAACATACTGAAAACTTGAGATAATTAATTGTCTTATATATGACAATATTTTAAGTACTTAGTATAACTTATTAAGTTGTTTTAAATCATGAATGCCAATTCAATTAGTAAAATAAAATATTATTTTTGTAACAAGGCAAATTTTTTAGTAATGATTAAAGAATGCCAGCAACAATACTTCTATTTGCTTAAAAGAAAAAAAAAACTGAAGCTATAAACACTGTAAATGATTGATGAATAAGGTGTTTAGTTTTATCCTGTGGGGGATTATGTGTGGAAGTGGAAAAAATGCATAGAAATTGTGCAAATTCCAAAGCATTTGTCAGGAGAAAATTGTCTCAATATATTTAAGGAAAATATTATACAATAGCTCCAGGGTCAATTAAATTTGATACAAATATAATTTGTTTTGGTAAATTTCATGTGGTAGTAACCACAGGGCGTTTGGGAATAATCATACATAGATTCTGTTTCTTTTTCTAACCAGTTGTGTAAACTGTTATTTAACCTTTTGAAAATTAAATGACTCTTTCTTTGTAAAGTGGTAACAATATTTACCTCTTCAGTTATTGTGAAGATTAAATAGTTGCATACATAATTTTGTGAAGTATGGTACCTTTAAAATGGCACAGAGTAAAAAAAAAAAAAAAAAACAGTGTTGCTGAATTCCACCCTTCTGCCACATGTCCAAAGTACTTAATTTTCCCATTCCTCCAGGTCTAGAGCACAGCAGGAGGCAGAGTGTGCGGAGCTACTGTGTCCTCACGCTTTGCCTCGGGTTGCTTTTTTTTATACGGAGCTTTTGGGCACAGTGCGATGAGTGTGTTGGTGCTCTTAGCCAAAGGAGGACGCAGAGAGGAGGATAATGAAAGTAATAGGAATATTTACAGGTGACGTCCATGTCCAAAAGTTACTTTAAAGTGGACACTAATAAAATTCACTGTGATTTCAAGTAATCCTTTGGTTTTTTGCTTGACCTAGAAAGAATACTCTGCACACCTCAAAGTCTACTAGATGTGTTTGCTCGATGGCTCTAACATCAAGGCTAAGGCCAGAAGAAAATTGTCTGGTTCTGTATTTTTAAAATTATGCTCCATTTGGTGGTGATTTTTTCATAACTGAGTCATGTCTTCCTGAGTTTTTTCTAAAGCCAGCATTTCGAACTCCTCAAAGGCAACTGCTTGTCACTCTCTGAAAATTAAAGGAGGCTTATAGATTCAGGCTGCATGTACTAATGTCCAAAAAAAAACCAAAAACTCCCTCTTGCCCTAGTCAGTGCAGCTCAGTTGTTTGGGCATTATGCTGCACACCGAAAGGTCTCTGATTCAATTCCCAGTCAGGGCACATGCCAGGGTTGCGAGTTCAGTCCCCAGTCCGGGTACATGCAAGAAGAGGCTGGTTGATTTTTCTCTCTCACATCAATTTTTCTCTCCCTCTCTTTCCCTCTCTCTTCCCCTCTCTCTAGAATAAATAACAGACAAAAACCATTTACAGAACAAAAGTAGTAATAGAAAAAACTCTCTTACCTAGCTATAACATGTTTCAGAGGCATGCTCACTTGATTCTGATGGCAGCCTGGGGAAGGAGAGGGCAAGGGGAACACTCCAGCAGCACAGATCTTCCCCTCACTTTTCAGTTTAGAACCTGTACGCTGTTTGCATTGGGATATCAGACATTGAAAATTATGTTTAGCACATGTTAGAAAGAGGGGAAGTGTTATCAGTACAGTTGCTGTGTCCAGTGATGTTAACTTAGGTGTTTATTTTTAACAAAATTGATCTAGCTTCTTAGAATTCTGGCATTTGTCTTAAGTGAATGTTTTTCAAAATGAAAAGTATCTCAATTATTTTAATTAGGTAGTTTATGAACAATGTAACATTAATTTTTGATGATAAGGGTTAACTAGGAACAGTTTTCTCTAAATATAGAGCTAATTTTCACAAAACCAAAGGGAACAGATATCTCGTTTTATTTCAAGTAGTTGTAACTATTCCTGTGTTCAAAAATATCAATTTGAAATTATGTCACAAATATTTTTGGTGGAGAATGTGTAAAGTTAAGATCTAAAGGCAAAAAGTTGTCTTTAGTCTACAATACTTGCTTTTTTTCAAATTAAGCTATACTCTCCTGAATTTACTTAAAATGTTGTTTGTCCTCGATAACAGCACACATACAAGAGGTACTGTCCCAAGCCAGACTGCCTCCAAGCCACCTGTTTCTGTGAACTGGGAACAGTGAACTGACCTCTGGCTCTCCCCCCACCTCACATTCCTATTTTCTTACCATTTTCCTCACGGCCAACTAAGTGCCTGTTTTATGCTAAACTTCTAATTGCCAAAAAGAGAGTCTCTCAGACTAACCCTCCTGCTAGCAGATAAGTTTTCTACTTTATCCTCTATTTTCTGAGGTTCTTATTTCAGAACTCTCTTAAAATCAGAAGATAAATCTTCAAGAGAATTAGTGAAGTTTGGAAAAATCAGATGATAAGAAAACATGAAGGGTATTTTCACAACAATTACATGTCACACTTATTAATAACAGCCTATAACCAAATAAATAACAGTTGTATAGTTTATTCAATGGGTACAAATGATATACTTGGAATACTATATAAATTCAAAAGGCTTTTTAATAGCAAATGTTATATTAATTAAGCTTTGTGCATATTTTATCAAAAGTAGATATTCTGGTATACATATACATTATAATATTTGTTTTCACATAATATCATGACTAAATTATCATTACTATTATTTATGAACTAAAGATCATATTGATGTCTCCATCTCATATTTTAGGAAGCTTTACTGTTAATTATCTTCATAAATTTTTGCTCGAGACCCACTTACTCCTTTCTCCCAACTATCAGATGTAACAACAACTCGTGTTCATGTCTGTACTGTACCAAGCCTATTGCACTTGTCTGTCTTCCCCACATGGATGTGAGATTCTTGAATAAAGGCTGTGTCCTCTTTCAGTTTTGAATCTTTAGTAATTACCACAGTCACACATTTGACTTGTATGTAATTCTGACTGGAACATAATTTTGATTCATGTATATATTGAGTAGATTAGTTGGTGAAAGAAAGGAATATTATTTAGAAAACTTTTATATTAAATCAATTATTTTTTAGTTTTAAAAATGTTTATTGATTTTAGAAATAGAGGAAAAAAGAAAAACATTGATGTGAAAGAGAAACATTGATTGGTTGCCTCCCATACACACCCTGACAGGGGGTCAAACCTGCAACCTGGGTATGTGTCCTGACTGGGAATTGAACCCACAACCTTTTGGTGTATGGAATGATACTCCCACCAAGCCACACTGGTCAGGGCTATATTAAATTGATTATTTTAAAAAAAGAGAAACTAATGACTTGTACAGTCATTTAGTTAGTACCTAAAACACCTTATTTTATGGGCATTCTTAGCCTGACTATATTCCGCTGTAAAGATACTTTATTCCAAGTCTTTAGACTTTATATTTGCCTTTTACCAATTTTTACAATTCAAACTTCTCAATGCTCAAAAATAAAGTTAGTCATCTGCTGTTCAAGCTCATTCAATGTTCTAAAGTATAAGATTTCAGTCAGAGATCTGAACATTGAACAATGGTAACCAATTGTTAAGTGAATTAAGTGAGAGGTGATAATGCACCATTTTCTCTGAGACCTCCCTATGGTCTTGGCCTTCAGTTTCTAATAGAGTGGGAAGGTTGGGTAAAAATGCTGACGATGGCGGAAGAAGTCAAACACTGCAATTATTCATAGACACAACTTACTAATTGAGAATAAAAAACATTGATCCTTATTTCTGTGTGTGGGGGTGTGTCTCTGTCTCTCTCCCTCTCCCTCCATCCTTCCCTCTCCCTCTTTCTCTCAACTCTGTATACCTTTTATGTTCCTCCAAATATAGATTTTAAACTTCTGTTAGTTACAGCATAAATTGTGATTGCTATAGTGGAAAGAAAAGTAGCAGCAAGAAGAATTTTGTAGTTCTGGAGGCCAGAAGTCTTTAATTCAGGAGACAGCACAGCTGTATTTTGGGGAGGTTTAAGGGGAGAATTTGTTTCCTTGACTTTATAATAGAGGCTGCAATAGAGACTGGCTTCTGGTCCCTTCCTTGCATTATGTCTAATGTGTGACTCTGGTATTCCTGCCTGTCCCTTATAAAAACCACTGTAGTTAGTTTGGGCTCACCTGGAC
The DNA here is from genome assembly GCA_004024845.1 of Tonatia bakeri. Taxonomy (NCBI): domain Eukaryota; kingdom Metazoa; phylum Chordata; class Mammalia; order Chiroptera; family Phyllostomidae; genus Tonatia; species Tonatia bakeri. The sequence continues at coordinate 61,743 of PVIA01003274.1, read as the reverse complement.
AATCCAGATGAATGTCTCCATCTTAAGATCCTTGATCATATCTGCAAGGTCCTATTTATTGCAAGGTAACGTATTTACAGGTCCTGCGTTTAGAGCATGGACATCTTTAGGAAACCATTATTCAGACTACTACATTATAGTCTCATATATCACACAAAAGGCACAGTAGAAAATGAATTCTTTGATCATCTTAGGACATGCATATGCATTTTGGTATCATAGGATCACTCAAGAATAAACCATATAAAATATGTGGTTAAATGAAATACTTGATAATATCTTATCCACTTTAATAACCATGTCAACTCATTGCACATCTTATGTTTGAGCAATTCTACTAATAAGTTTGTAATGAGCTAAGACATACCTACTGGGAGGTCATATTTATCATAAGACTGTGACTGAGAGTACATACTTTAATATACGAATACTTACATTGTAGTCCTAATTTACTAAGTCAGCAATATTAGTTACCTTTATCAGCCTTCTAACATTACTTTTGAAGGATAGATAATTATATATTACTTGTAATTTATTATAATTTAAGAAATTTTATTTTTAAATTTATTTATTGATTTTAGAATGACAGAGAGAGAAGGAAACATTAATTTGTTGCTCCATCCATTCAGGCACCTACTGCTAGATTCTTGTATGTACCTCAGCTGGGGATCAGACCCACAACCCTGGTGTATTGGGAAGACATGCCAACTAGCTGAGCTACCTGGCTGGGGCTATAACTTATAATTTAGCAGCAGAAGATTATAAAATTTTTTGAAGTAATATTGTCTGTATACTAACAAATTTCCCCTGAGTGGAATTTATGGAGCATTTTAAATACATATTAGTTACTATCATTCTTAAAATAATGCTCAACTCCACTTTTTTACAAGAGCAAGGTAAGTCCTCCCCTGTAGGCATTAGCAAATGTAGGTGAGAAAGCATTTTTCTCTTTTTATTCCTTTAGTTTTGCCAAAGACATGATACTTGTACAGATAAATTAAGAGGTAATAAAATGATAATTTTTCTAAAGAATTAAAATGGATATAAAAGTTAATGTTCCAGTAACCAAAGATTTCACCTAAGGAGATTAGAGAAATATGAGCAAATAAAGCCTAAGGCTGGTAGAAAAAAGTAAGTAATCAAAATTAGAGCAAAATCAATGATGTTGAAACAGGAAAAGGTAGAAACAAATGTCACTATACTGTTCTGATCAGAACCCCAACTGATCGAGATGGCCATGTAGGTACATGTACTTGAATGTTCCCACAACCCCACATTAAATTCACAACTAGACTACAATACAGCCATCATTCAGAACCCCATGACATCTAGCTGAACAGAAGTCCTACAACCAAGGATATCATAAAGAAGCCACATCAAGACTGATACATCAAAGAGTCGAGAGGTTGAAGTAGCTGATTCCACATGCATAAGTGGCAGATAAAAATCAAGAGATATCTTGGCTGTGGAGGTTTCTCCTGAGAAGTCAGGGGTTCAAGTCCTACACAGGACCCAAAGCCAAGGTTCCAGTGTCAGGAAGAAAAGACCTCAAAACTTCTGGCTGTAAAAAACAGGGGGGATTGTGGCTGAGTAAGACAGAGCTTCTGGAATCCAAGGTGTTCTTCTTAATGGGCCTGTGAAGGAACTGGCATGCACTCACTCCCTCTGAGCTCCTGGAAAGGCACCAACTTGAAAGGCACCAAGAACATATGGGGAGGAACTGAACTACCTGAAATCCAGGTGAGACCTGGAGGTGCAGTTTTCTCCCAGTGCTGGCAGAGTCCATTGTTTGTTTTGTGAGCCCCCCACTGAGCTGGCAGTTGGGTGCCATGCAGACTCTCGATCCATCTGTCTAACAGTGTTCACCCCGTCCTGCTGATTTCTTAAGAACCCATCCCATTCAACTTTCAGGCCCCCTGAACAGTTTCCAATGCCTTTTCCATACAAATGGCCTATTTTGGTTCATGCCTTGGACTTTCTCAAAATCACTCAAGCTTCTCCTGGCCTTGGCATGCGACATACCTCACACTAAGTAGCCCCAGTCCCAGCACTACTGGGAGCCATCCTTGGTTCACAGGCTGGCCTCTCCTTGCACCTCCTAGCCCAGCACAGATAGCATCCATTTGTGTATCACTCTGTTACTCATGCCAGGTGAGCCAGGGAAGGGTATGGGTAGTAGCTGACCTTGGGCTGCACCTCCTGGGAGGTGCCCAAGCCTGTATACCTAGTGAACAGTTTCAGACCATGTGGAAGCACCACCGAAACTTCTCCACAAGGATCACATTCCAGGGTCAGAAGCAGCAGACACCAGAGCCCCAATGAAGTAAATCCTGCTTTATGGGGTTGGCCCCTGCCCAGCTAATACTCCACAATGGCCACAGCTGGTCCTCACAGCTGATGGGTCTGTGGCTTACATCCCTCCCATTGAGGGGCCAACATCAATGAAGGCTTCACTACAACAGGAGAGTGTACACAGCCCACATGGTGGGCACACCTGGGGTGCTCAGTTCAGGTGTCCTAGGAGTCTGTGCCACTGGGACTCTATAGGGCATTTACTACATAAGGCCACTCTGCCAAGCTTGGGAGACACAGAAGCTCTACCTAATACATAGAAACAAATGCGTGGAGTCTGCCAAAATGAGGAGACAAGGAAACATGTCCCAAATGGAAGCACAGAACACAAACAGGAAAAGAACTAAGTGAAATGGAAACAATCAGTCTACAAGATGCAGAATTTAGAATGCTGATTATAAGGATGCTCAATGAACTTAGGGAAAGAGTAAATTAACTTAGTGAAAAGTTCAACAAAGAGATAGGAAATGTAAAAAGTAACCAGTCAAAAATGAAGAATACATTATAGCAGGGGTATCAAACTCATTTTCACTGGGGGCCACATCAGCCTTGTGATTGCCTTCAAAGGGCTGAATGTAATTTCAACTCCTCAACAGTTAAGGAGTAGTTACATTTATACAGTTCCAAAATTACTTCAAGCCTTTGAAGACGACTGTGAGGGTGTTGTGGTGCCGATGAAAATGAGTTTGACACCCCTGCATTACAGGAAATCAAAAGTAAAGTAAATGAAGTAGAGGATCAAACCAGAGATTCTGAAAATAAGAAAGCAGAAAACACCCAATCAGAAAAGCCAAGACAGAAAAAAAGAATTCACCAAAAAGACTAGGATAGTTTAAGGAGCTTCTGGGACAACCTAAAGCATACCAATATTCACATCATGGAGGTGCCAGTAGAAGAGAGAGAGCAAAGAATTGCAAACTTATGTGAAAAAATAATGATGAAAAACTTCCATAGTCTAGTAAAGGAAATAGAAATACAAGTCCAGAAAGCATAGAGTCCCAAATAAGATGAACCCAAAGAAGCCCACTCCAAGACACATCATAATTAAAATGCCAAAAGTTAAAGACAAAGGGGAGCTTAAATCCATCAAGGAAAAGCAGTTACTTATCTATAAAGGACCTCCCGTAAGACAGTCAGCTGATTTCTTCTCAGAAACATTGCAGTCCAAGAGAGACTGGCAAAAAAATATTCAAAGTGATGAAAAGCAAAAACCTACAACCAAGATTATTCTACCCAGCAAAGCGATCATTTATAATCAAAGGACAGGTAAAGAGCTTCCTAGGCAAGAAAAAGCTAAAGGAATTAATCACTACTAAACCATTGTTATAATATTAAAAGGTCTTCTTTAAGAAAAGAAGAAGCACTAAAAATATGAATAATAAAATGACAATAAATACATATCTATCCAGAATTATTTTAAATGCAAATAGATTAATGCTCCAATCAAAAGACACATTGAGGCGGAATGGATAACAAAGCAAGACCTTTAAGTATGTTGTCTACAAAACTGAAAGATACATACAGACTGAATGTAAAGGGATGGAAAAAGATATTTCATGAAAATGAAAACAAAATAACTTTGGGTGGCAATACTTAAACCAGACAAAATATACTTGAAAACAAAGGCTATAGAACAAGAGACAAAGAAGGACCCAGCATTTCCAATTCTGGGTATTTATCCAAAGACAAATTGGAGGCTTTTAGGCTTAGTGTTATGGAGGAGTCCAAAACACTAAGCCTAAAAGACAACTCCTAGACATCCATTTATGTTCATTGCAGCATTATTTCCAAGATATGGAAGCAACATAATTGCACATCAATAGATGAATGGATAAAGAAGTGGAGCATTCCCTGGCTGGTGTGGCTCAGTGGATTGAGTGGCAGCCTGCAACCAAAGCGTTGCTGGTTGTGTTTCCAGTCAGGGCACATGCCTGGGTTGCAGGCCAGGTGCCCAAGTGGCAGTGTGCAAGTGGCAACCACACATTGATGATTCTCTCGTTCTCTTTTTCTCTCCTTTCCCCTCTCTAAAAAAAATAAATAAAATCTTTAAAAAAAAGAAGTGGAGCATTTATACAATGGAATATAACTTAGCCATAAAGAATTTAATCTTTGCATTTGCAATAACATGGATGAACCTAAAGGGAATTCTGCTGAGTAAAGTCAAGTCAGAGAGACAAAGACAGACCTGCAATGACTTTGTGGCAGGATAGTAAGCTAGGAAAATTCCTGGGCAAGTGATACTGGGAAACCAAGACAAGGAAAGCACATTTACTCTGGCTAGTTTACAAATGGAGGAGTCCAGGAACCTCAGTCTTTCAATCATAAGGAATTGCATTTTGCCAACTACCTGCATGAGCTTGGAAGCAGATTTTCCTCTTGACCCGCTAGTAATGAATCCCACAGGGCCAACACCTCTACTGCAGGCATGTGACGTTCTAAGCAGAAGGTCTAGCCACTCTATGCTGAACTTCTGACCTGCAGAAACCGTAAGATAAATTCATTGATTTAAGCATTGTGTAAATTGCTATTTATGTCAGTAATAGAAAATGATTGTATTCCCCTGATTATTAAGTAATTTTGCCCCTGAATTATATACCTTATTTTACAGTGTTCTAAATTATCCAAAGTGAAAATGAATCAATATTTCTTAAAGTAGAATGTTTCACCATAAAATAACATGAACAAGAAAATGATTTTATTTAAAAAATATATTTAATATAGAAGCATGGGGCAAATGAAAGTTTATATAGTGGTGAGTATGTGGAACACAGGGTTTATTTTTATATTATTATTTATTAACTATTGTATTATTTTATATACAAACAACTGTAAACCTACTTTTTCCCAGCCCCATGTTTTATATTGTAGCCAGGAAACAATTTGTCATTGTTGGAATGTTGATAACCAACATTAAAGCTTTTGAGGTGATATATCAGGCTCCTCTCTGATGATAACCAATTACTGGTGTATCTGTGTCTATTGGGAAGAAACTATATTTTAGACACTTTGGCATTTTAGTTTATCATGATATTCAGGATTATATAGTTAACCAAATCTATATCTTCTTTACTTTTAAAAGCATTAAAATTTGTTAAAGAGATGGGAAATAACTAGACTAATACAAAGGTTAATTTTAGTCAACCACCAACTCAGTTGTGCTGTGTATACTCTGTTCCTTATTATTTGTTGTTTTTAAAATCTCCCTCCATTTCTAAAATAAGACAGATTTTTATAAGATAAAAATAAGAATTGCTTTATAAGATAAGATAAGTATACCTATAATTTTCTTAAAAACTACTTGAGGATTTTATGCTGGTTTCTAAAAATTGTACTCACCTAGTCAGTTGTTATAAAAGTAAGTAGAAAAAGTTATAATAAATAGCAAAGGTAAATACTCCAATATATTAATTTACTCATATAACCAAGCATTGACTTTTGTCATTTTTTTAAATTCTGGTTTAGTTTGCTATTTTAAAATCCTGGTAATTTTTGTTGTATTATTTAGAAATGAAAAAAAAAATCTCTGGATTAGCATTATGTAATGAAAGGATAAAGAGAATGTTCATTCATTGTTTTATAAATTCGTAAGTTATTTCAATCACACAGGGTGCTTTGTAAGTAAAAATTTTATTTTATAAATTATTTTTGTTTCATAGAAAATATATGCCTTAAATCCACTGTAACACTGTAATAAAATTTTGAAGAATTTTTCTCTGGCTTCTCATACATTATTCAGAACAAAATAGACATCAACACTTTTATTTCACTCTTAATAACATTGAAGTTATTGAGGGAAATCCTATACTTATGTATAAATTGAGGAAAATTCTACATTTATGCAATGTTTTAGAAGTTGACATTTTTAAACATAAAACTTCAATGATAGTACTGTTTCTGAGGAGACGAAGACAGGGAATAAACACACGCTGGCTTATTTACATAAGTTCTATTATTTAACCTTAAAGTCGCCATATACTTTCTCACTAGTTAAGTGACCCAGTCCCAAAACTCAGATTTCCTCAAGACTACTAGAGACCATTATAATGTACCACTGCATATAAAGACACAGTCTGAAGAAATAAACAAATTTAATGCAGGACACATTAAATTAATTATAACATGGCAATAAGTTTATTCCAAGAGTGTAAAATGTTCAGATTAATTTACCCATCATTATATTACTAAATAAAGGGCCAAAATGGTTATGAGCATGTCAACAGGTAACAAAGTATTTACACTACGACTTACAAACTCTGACTAATTATAATTATCATAAACTCTACATAAGATAGGGCACACTGCTAAATATGTGTTAGATCAATAAGGCAGGGTAAGAAAAAAATGAAAAGTCTGTGTGTGAAGGTTAATTGCATGGACACTTTTCTGTGAAGGTGACCTGCCCTCCTGTTGTGAAATGGCCCAGAGGCCCTGGGAGGAGATCTAGTCGATGTCTCAGAAAATTTCCTGTAGAACCAGAGAAGGGAAAAGTCCTGATCCCTGGAAGCCTTGTTGCTGGGCAACCTTATTAGTTTTGGGAACTTAGTAACAATTCTGCTTGTTCTTCTCCAAAAGATATTTTAATATTAAATATCTGCATTTAGTTGAAACCTTCTAAAATTCTAGTCTAACATTAAAAACTCATAAAAATTTAAATAACACTTTTGCCTTTCAAAATAGAATCTAAATAAGACTCTAGGAAAAAATCACAAGGGCCTTTTAATTTTTTAAAGAAGGTATATTTGTTTATTTTTAGAGAGAGGGGAAGGGAGGAAGAGAGGGAGAGAAACATATGTGAGAGAGAAATGTTGATCAGTTGCCTCTCACATGCTTACCAACTGAGGACAAAACTGCAACCTGGGCACGTGCCCTGATAGGGAATTAAACCAGTGATGTTTTGCTTTGCTGGACAACTTCCTGCCAACTGAGCTACACTAATCAGAGCACCTTTTAATTTTAATATTTAGTATGACATAAGGTATTTTTACATTGTAATTTTATGTTTTATATTCTATATTATCCCCTGAATGGAAATAAACTATTCTTTGTTTTAAGGGAAATATTACTCTGCATGCTAACACATAGTGCCAGTTCTATTTGGGGGGAAAGAAAAATCTTAATTCTAAGGTACTTTGACTAAAAATATTTATAATCTTATAGAGAAGCCTTCTGCTCTGTTTTTCTCCTCTGACAACATTCAAACTATTATTAAAAATACATATACTGAAGAATGTTCTTTTTGAATGTGGCACAATTGCGATATCAGTTTTTAGAATCAGACAATAGTATGAAGGAAAGCAGCTTTATTTCAAATCTAGATAATCTGTCACAAACAGCCCTTCAGGGTATTGCTCATGTTGCAAACATGGTCTTGTAAAAGAGCAGAATGCCCAGGTTAAGAAGCAATTCATTTGGCCCAAATTTCATTCACATCATTCAGGTCAGTGATGTCACGTTCCCTGTCCATCAGACTACAATGCAGGGGAATGCTAGTAAAACCAGTCATTGCAAAAAAGATTGCCCACACTTTTAGATGCTTTTTTTCAATGATAATTTTTACTCCATTTACTAGATTAATTGAATTTTGTCTAGTAGGTTTATTTTTAGGGTGCATATAAGAGTATCTTTAGAGAGGGTCTTATTCATAATTGCATGTAAATTTTTGAATTTTAATATCATTTGACATTAGATATCAATTGTCTCCATTTGTAGTGATGGAAAAAACCATCTCAGAATTTATGTAGCAAAATAGTTAAGGAAATGTTGATGTATAACAATGCTAGCCCATTCACCATGCTATACTGGAAATTTTTTTGTAAGTGATAACGAAAATAAAGATGTTACTATATGTGACAGCTCAAATTTAAATGGTTCTGATGCTTCATGTTTTGCATTTGTAAAATAGGATCATACAATATGTGAACTTTTATTTCTAGCTTCTTTCACTTAATGTTACCAAGATTTATTTATGTTATAGTGCACATTATTACTTTCTTCTTTTATATGGCTCTATAATATTATATTGTATAGTTATATTATGTTTATTCATCAGTTGACAGACATTTGGTTATCCTTGCATTTTGGATATTATGAAAAATACTGCTATGGATATTTGCATACAAGTTGGGGGCACATTTTTATTTCTTTTATATGTGTATGTACTAAGGAAATTGCTTCATCGTATGTTGAGTTTTTGCATAATATTTGAGGAACTACGAAACTGTTTTCCAACAGAGTGGACTATTTTACAATCCCACAAGGGATATGTGAGGTTCACTTTCTCTTACCCCTTGCCAATATTTGGTAGCATCCCTCACTTTGGTACTGACCATCACAGGTGGAAATGATTCCTATGCTCTTCACATATTGATGTGAACTGATATTTCATTGAGGTTTGGATTTGCATTTTCCCAATAGCTAGTGATGTTAAGTATGTTTTTATATGATTATTGGCCATTTGTGTATTGCTTTTGGAGAAATGTCCATTGGAAACTTTTACTCATCTACTGACTCAATTTCATTATTTGTGTTTGTGTTATCACTATTGTTGGTATGTTATAAGTGCTTTTTATATAGTCAGATACTAGAATATACAATAGATATATTTTTCTCCCACTCCGTGGTATTTTTCAAAACTTTTAAAATTGAATTTATTAGGTGGCATTGATTAATAAAATTGTATAGGTTTCAGGAGTACAATTCTATAATATATCATTTATATAATGTATTGTGTGTTCACCATCCCAAACCAAGTCTTTCAATCACCATTTATTCCCCCTTTAACCTCTACTACCTCCCCCATCACCTTTCCCTCTGGTAATTACCATATTATTGTCTGTCTATGAGGATGTTTTCTTTGCTTAATACCTTCACTTTTCACCCAGCCCACCTGCCTCCTTTCCTCTGATAGACATCACTGTTTCCTATATCTGAGTCTGTTTTTATTTTGTTATTTTATTTTGTTCATTTGGTTCTACACATTAGTGATATCATATGGTACTTTTCTCTCTCTGACTGGCTTGTTTCACTAGATGATTTTATTTATTCTTCTTGTCTGATTGCTGTGGTTAGGACTTCCAGTACTATGTTGAATAAGAGTGGTGGAAGTGGACATCCCCATCTTGTTTCTGATCTTAAAGTAAACACTTACAGTTTTCGCCCATTGAGTATGATGGCTGTGATTTGTCATATGTGGCCTTCATTAAGTTGAGGTGTTTTCCCTATATTTCTACTTTTTAGAGATTTTTTATCACCAATCAGTGTTGGATTTTATACAATGCTTTTTCTGCATCTGTTTATGATCATGTGGTTTTTATCTTTCATTTTGTTTATGTGGTATATCACATTTATTGATTTGTGGATATTGTATCTGCCTTTCATCCTTGAAATAAATTTCACCTGATCATGGTGTATGATCTTTTAAATGTATTAATGGATCCTATTTGCTAATATTTTGTTGAGGATTTTAGCATCTATGTTTACAAAGGATGGTGGCATATAGTTTTCTTCCTTTGTTGTGTCTTTATCTCATTTTGGAGTTAGGATAATGCTGGTCTCATAAAATGAGCCTGGGAGTCTTTTCTCTTCCTGAATTTTCTGAAGAGTTTGAGGATAGGTGTCAGTTCTTCTGTGAATGTTTGGTGAAATTCACCTGTGAAGTCATTTGATCCAGAACTTTTGTTTGTTGTGTTTTTTAGATTTCTGCTTCTATTTCATTGGTTGTAAACTCTCTGTTTGGATTTTCTGATTCTTCGTGATTCAGTTTTGGAAGATTATATGTTTCTAGAAATTTATCTATTTTGTCTAGATTGTCCAATTTGTTGGCATACAGTTGATTGTAATATTTTCTTACATTGTATTTCTGTGGATTCAATTGTTACTTCTCCTCTTTCATTTCTGATTTTATTTGTTTGGGTCCTCTTTTTTTCTTGATAAAGCTAGTTAAAGGTTTGTCAATCTTATTTACATTTTCAAAGAACAAGCTTTTGGTTTCATTGACTTTTTCTATTGTATTTTTATACTCTATTTGGTTTATTTATGCTCTGATCTTTATTATTTCCCTTTTCCTACTCACTTTGAGTTTTGTTCTTTTTTCTAGTTTCATTAAGTGTAAAGTTAGATTGTTTATTTGAGATTTCTATTGTGTGTTGAGATAGGTCTCTAACTATAAATTTCCCCATTGGTACTACTTTCACTGTGTCCCATAAATTTTGGGTTGTTGTGTGTTTATTTTTATTTGTTTCAAAGTATCTTTGGATTCCTTTCCTTATCACATTGTTAACCTAATCATTATTAATAACACATTATTTAGCCTTCATGTCTTTGTGGGTTTTTCAGTTTTTTTCTTGCCTTCTATTTCTAGTTTTACACCTTTGTGGTCAGAGAAGATGCTTGATATGATTTCAATGTTCTTAAATTTATTGAGACTTGTTTTATGTCCTAACATGTGGTCTATCCTATATGTTCCATGTGCATTTGAAAGGAATGTATATTCTGCTGCTTTGGGATGAAATGCTCTGAGTATATCAATTAAATCCATTTGATTAAATGTTTCATTGAATGCTGTCTTTTCCTTGTTGATTTTCCGTCTGAAAGAACTATCCATTGATGCCAATGGGGTATTAAAGTCCCCTACAATGACTGTATTACTGTCAATATCTCCCTTTATGTCCATCAATATTTGCTTTATATATTTAGGTGCTCCAATGTGAGGTGCATAAATGTTTACAAAGGATCTATCCTCTTGTTGGATTGCTTCCTTTATTGTTATGTAGTGTCCTTCTTTGTCTCTTACTATAGCCTTTGTGTTAAGTCTGTTTTGTCAAGCACACGTATTGTTACTCCAGGGGTTTTTTCCATTTGCATTTGCAATGAAATATCTTTTTCCATCTGTTTGCTTTTAGCTTTTCATATCTTTCATTCCAAAATTGGTTTCTTGTAAACAGCATATACATGGTATTGTTTTTTTAATCCATTCAGCTACTCTATGTCTTTTGACTGGAACTTAAAAAAAAAAAGATCTTATTTATTTATTTTTAGAGAGGGGAAGGGAGGGAGAACATGAGGGAGAGAAACATCAATGTGTGGTTGCCTCTCATGTGCCCCCTTCTGGGAACCTGTCCTGTAACCCAGGCAGGTGCCTTAGACTGGGAATCGAACCTGCGACCCTTTGGTTTGCAGGCTGGCACTCAATCCACTGAGCCACACCAGCCAGGACTTGATTGGAGCTTCTAATACATTTACATTTAAAGTGATTATTGACAGGTGTGTATTTATTGCCATTTTATTCTTTTAACTATGATCCTTTGTTTTTCTTCTTCTCTTTCTTAAAGAAGATCCTTTTATATTTTTTTGTATTACTAGTTTTGTGGCAACAAAATCCTTTAGCTATTTCATATCTGGGAAGCCCTTTGTCTTTTAATTTTAGATGATAGCCTTACTGAGTAAAGTAGACTTGGTTATAACTGCTTACTTTTCATCTCTTTGAATATTCCATGTCAGTCCCTTCTTGCCTGAAATGTACCTGCTGAGAAATTAGCTGACAGTCTTATGAGAGCTTCCCTGCAGGTAACTAAGTGTCTCATTTTGCTCTTAAAATAATCTCTTTGTATTTAGCCTTTGTTTGATGGGTCTTGGTTTGGGCCTCTTTTTCTTTTTAAACTTTTTTTTTATTGGTGTTGTTCAAGTACAGTTGTCTCCATTGGGCCTCTTTGAGTTCATCTTGTTTGGAACTCTGTGTTTCCTGGACTCATGTGTAGGTTTCCTTCAGCAGGTTAAGGAATTTCCATCATTACTTTTTAGATTCTCAATGCCTTGCTCCCTTTCTTCCTCTTCCAGTACTCCTATGAAGAAGACATTGTTCCAAAGGACCCTTAAACTATCTTCATGTTTAAAATTATTTTTGTTGTTGTTGTTGCTCTGATTGGGTATGTTCTGCTGCCTTCTCTTCCAAATTCTCTTCTTTGCAGTCCTCTGCTTCATCCATCTACTGCTTATGCCTCCTAGTGAATTCTTCAGTTAAGGTATTGGATAGTTCTTTTCTGACTGGTCCTTATTTTTTGTTTTTTACATCCTTTTTTATTTTGTAGTTCTCAACAAGTTCCTTGTAATTCTCACTAAGTTCCATATAACTCTCACTGAATTACTTGAGCATCCTTATAACCATTCATTTCAACTCTGTATCTTTTAAATTGCTTGGCTCCATTTCATTTGTATCTTTTCCTGTAGATTTCTTCTGTTCTTTCATTTGGGACATATTTCTTTGTCTCCCCATATTGACTGCCTCTTTGTGTTTATTTTTATTATTAGGTAGATCTGCTATGACTCCCAGACCTTGTAGGGTGGCCTTATATAATAGGGGCCCTGTGGGGCCCTATGGTACAGTCTCTTTGATTACCTGTGCTAAATGCTCCAAGAATGTCTTTGGTTTATGTGAGCCTTCCTGTTCTAATTGAGTCTTGATTACTACTAGCCTATTCATGTGTTGGGTCAACCTTCTAGCTGGTTGACTGTGAGAATAAGCCCCTATCCCTGTGTGTGAGCTGCTCTACAGGTGCTGATCACATGAAGCAAAATTTACCTCAGCAGGGTCTGGTGCCTGCAAGTTCTCCTTTGTATGTGCTGCTTACAAGGCCAATTGGATCATGCTCTGATGAAGTCTGCAGCTGGTCACTGGGCGTGTTGATTCTGGGACCTATTGAGAGAGACTCCGGTTCATGCCAATGTTAAACATTGCTTGTGAATGGCTTTTGGTAACCTGTTTGGAGCTACAAAGTGATCTACTGTTTGTGGCTGCTTCTGATTAGCCAGGGTATGGGAGGGAAGGGTCAAGCTGAACACCAAGCCTGTCTTACCCACAGTAGGCTCTGGGACAGGTCAGCAAAAATTTAAAAGAACACCAATGTCTGCCTCTGCTTGCCTCTGCTTACTGGCTGCCTGTTAAGTTCAGTCAGTAAAAAAGACTCTGGTGATGCTCGGCTTGCATGCAGTAGTTCTCAGTGAGTCACCAGATAAGAGAGAGAAGTGTTCACCAGATCTACATAGGTCCAAACTTGGTGTCAGAGCTGTCCCTGAGGCCAATCAGCAAATGTTACCAGGGTATAGCCCCTGGGTGTTTGCACCTTTGTGGTTGGGCCAGGTTGTAGGGAGTCATTGGAGTAAGGGCAGCAATGTTTATCAGGCCCAAACAGACCAAGATTTGACCTTGTGAAGGGAAAGCTCAGCACTGGTAGGGCATGGGAGGGAGTAATTTACCCCATCCTAAAGCCATACAACCAAGTCTGTCCCATATTATACCAGAAGCCAAATCTCAACAGGGTGGGGCTGCTGGGAGTTGGGGGAGGGAGAGGTGCCAGTCAGGTTTGGGTGAAGTGGAAGAAGTGACCCATGCCCCAGAGTCACACTACTCAATCTGTTCCAGATTCCACCCAAACCTCAGCAGGACAGAGCTACCAAGAGTTGAGAGTGTAGAGCCCAATGTGGGGCTGCGAGGAGGCTGGAGGGTGGGGCTAGCAGGATCCCCTCTGAGGGGTACCTGTCAGGTTCATGGAGCATGGGGTGAATGTTCTTCATTTCAAAACCACACAACTCAGTCACTGACACCCCCCGAATCTGCCCAGACCTCTCCACCCCAGCCCAGGAAGACTCTTCAGCAGGGTGGAAGAGCTGCAGGGTGGGTGGGCAGGGAGTACAGAGGGTGGGGCTCTTGCTTTAATCCAGGATGGTTCCATATGGAGGGGTGTACTTCACCAAGAAAGATGGTGTCAAGACTATTTTTTGTCTTTGATATTTTTGTAGTTTGAATATGTGATTTTAGTAGCTTTCAGTTAATTTTGGAAAATATTCAGACATTATTTCATGTGCTTATTCTATTCCTTTTTTCTTTTTGTTTTGGTATTCCCATTATAATATATTAACCTACTGTAATCATCCCATAGTTCTTGAATATTGTATTCTATTCTTTCTTTGCTTCTCAGTTTTGGAAGTTCCTATTGATGTATCTTTAAACTCACCAATTATTTTCTTACTTTGTCCAGTCTACTAATGGTCCTATTAGAGGCATTTAGAAATTCTATTATAATATTTTTGCTTCAAAAATTTTTTTGATTCTTTCTTAGAGTCCCCAACTCTCTGCTTATATAACATGTTTTCTTTCATGCTGTACAATTTTTTTATTTTATATTCCTTAACATATTAATCATAGTTAAATTTATCATTTAATAATTCCAAACTCTCTGCCATATCTGAGAGAAATGGGTATTTTACTGCTGTCAAAGCAGTCTCTGGGATTTTTTGGTTCTAATTGGCTTATAGCATTTTTATCTTCTTGACCACCTTTTTAGTGTTTTTGCCCATTATTGCAAGGGAGGATTCATAGTCTCCAACTATTATTATTGAATTGTTTTCTTTCTTCAATTCTATCTTTTGTTTCATGTATTTCTGGACTTTGTTGTTAGATGGATATATTCTATAAGTGTGATGTATCAATATTTGTGATGGATTGGCCCTTTTGTCATTATAAGACATCATTTTATGTTTCTAGTAGCAATTTTGTCTTAAAGTAGCAATTTTGTTTGATATTAATGTATTTCATCTGGTTTTCTTTTGACTACTGTTTGAATAGTATATATTTCTTTATTTTTTATTTTTAATATTTCATGTCTTTCAAAATTAATTATGTCTCTTGTAAATAAAATACAGTTGGTTATGTTTTGGTTTTCAAATCTATCTTGCCATATATATCTTTTGAATTATTTATCTGTTTTCATTTAGTAATTATTGATACAATAGAAATTGTCTCTTTGCATTTCTGTGTCTTATGCTCTGCTGTTTCTTCATTCTTCTGTTACTGTATTCTTTGGTGTTATTTTAAATGTACAATTTTAATTCCTTTTATAATGTTTTAGTGTAGTGGTTTCTAGGCTACTGTTTTTTATTGTTATTGAAAGTTGTTGGTTTTCAAGACTATTATGGAGCTGAAGTGGGGAAAATGAGGATAGGGCTAGTTGAAGCTCTTCAAAAATCAATGTTCATACTGAGATTCAGATATCTTTCTTGAGAAAAACTCAATCCCAACTGTTACAGGCATTTGATTAATTTCCAGACTTCTGGAAATGTTTATTTTTACAATTTTTGCCAGTGTTCTCATTGCTTTTATGGAAGAAGAAATTTTCAGCGGTTTTACGCTATCACTTTTGCTGATGACTCCCCACCATATATTTTAAGTTTAACTTTTATTGAGTTATGATTGATATATGACATAGTAATTTCAGTTGAACAACATAATCGTTTGATATGGTACACACTGTGACATGATCATCACAGTAAGACTATGTGCTATTTGTCTCAATACATTGTTACATTTCTTTCCTATGGTGAGGGCTTTTAAGATTTATTCTCTTAGCAACTTCCAAACATGTAATATTTTCAAATATTTATTATCAGCTATAGTCACCATACTGTACATTATATTGCCATGACTTATTTATTTTATAACTTGAAGTTTTTGCCTTTTTACTTCTTCACTCATGTAACTTTCCCCACAAATTTCACCTCTGGCAACCATCAGTCTATGAGCTTGCTTTTTCTTTGGTTTGTTTGTTCTTTTTTTTTAGATTTCACATATAAAGGAGATCATATGGTATTTATCTTTCTCTGTCTAACTTATCTCATTTAGCTTGATCCCACAATGTCCTTCCATATCACAAATGGCAAAATTCCGGTATTTTTTAATGGTGTAAAAATAGTTCCTTGTATATATGTAAATGTATGTGTATATGTCATGTCTTCTTTACCCATACATGTGTCAGTGGACCCTTAGATTGTCTCCATATGTTGGCTATTATAAGCAATACTGCAGTGAACATGGGGGTGTACATATTTTTTTCAAATTAGTGTTTTCATTTTCTTCAGATAAATACCAGAAGTTGAATTGTGGGATCATATGGTGGTTCTATTTTTAATTATTTGAGGAACCCCATACTGTTTTCCATAGCAGCTGTACAAATATACATTCCTGGCTAGAGTGGACAACACGTTCCCCTTTCTCCACATTCTTTCCAACACTTGCTATCTTTGTCTTTTGATATCAGCCATCTGACACCTCACTGTAGTTTTGATTTTTGATTTGCATTTCTCTGATGATTAGTGATATTGAGCGTATTTTCATTTCCTGTTGGCTATCTCTATGTCTTCTTTGGAAAAATTGTCCATTCAAATCCTCTGCCTATTTTTTAAATTGGATTGCTTGTTTTTTAGGTGTGAATTTATTAGTTCTTTATATATTTTGGACAGTAACCCATTATCAGATAGATATCTGATAAACCCCTTGTCATGTACATGATTTTCTCCCATTCAGTAGGTTGGGTTTCCATTTTTTAAAATTATCTCTTGTGCTGTGCAAAGATTTTTATTTTATTGTTTATTTATTTATTTTAGTTCCACTTGATTTTCTATTGTTGCACTTGTTTTTGTGGTCAGGTCTAAAATATCACCACCAACACCCATGTCAAGGAGCTTACTGCCTATGGTTTCTTCTAGGAGTGTGATATTTGCAAGTTTTATGTGAAGTGTTTAAGCCATTTGAGTTAATTTTTGTGTATGATATAAGATAGTAATTTGTTTCATTCTTTTGCATGAGGCCAGTTTTCCCAAAATGATTTATTGAAGATATTCTTATTTCTTCATTGTGTATTCTTATCTTCTTTGTTATAAATTAATTCATCATATATGCATAAGTTTAATTTTGGGCTCTCCTGTTTCATTCATTTATCTATTTTTGTACAAATATCATATTGTTTTGATTGCTGTAGCTTTATAATATAGTTTGAAATTCAAGTGTGTGATGACTCCAGATTTGCTCTTCTTTTTTCAAGATTGCTTTTCTAGTGTACCAGATGACATAATTAGACAAAATAATTCTGTATATTTTATAAAACATAAAAACTGTGTTTCTCTTTTGAAAGTATACATTTGTGGTGCTGATGATGACATGGGCAGTAATCCATACTGAACATTACTTACAAAGCAATTTCTATTCAATTTTAAAGTTTGTATATGTGCTAACTTAGTTGAATTATTCATTTGATAAAATGAGCTTTTGATGTATTAATTTCTTACAAATTGGTATCTGGCAAATGAACTTTTAGCAAACTTAGCTAGATTAGAACAGAAAGCAGTTGGGAGCATCTCACAGTCAATGGTTTTTCTTTTTTTTTTTTAATTTTTCATACTATTATGGATATTCTTCCTTCCCCACCCCACCCTTTGCCCACCTCCACCCGAGCTCAGTGCCCCCTCCCTTGGTCTTTACCACACTATTGTATGTGTTCCTGGGCTATCCACATATGTTCTGACAGTTCCTGCCAAAGGTTGAGAGCTATTAGGATATAATAACTTTGTTTTACCTTTTCTGGATGTAGAAAAAGTTCATTTTAAAAACCTTTTAATTGTAAGTTTAGAAATACTTTGACCTCCTACATTATTGCCCTTAAAAGTAATATTTCCTACTTGGTTAACAGACTTATTAAAATAACCAAATTTTGCCACTCTGATAACTCTTTCAGTTGTCTGTTGCTGTATTTAAAAAAAATCTTAGTGGCTTCAGGCAATGGGCATTACAATGCTCATAAGTCTTAGGGCCATAAATTCAGGAAGGGATGACCATCTCTGTTCCCATAGTGTTGGCTGGGCAGTGTGGCAAGGGCCAGGGATTGGCTCACATAGCTGGTGGGGTTCCTGAGATGACCCAGCCTCTTTCTTTTTGCCCCTTTTTTAAATCTCTGGATCCTTGGCTTCTCCACCTGGAGTCTTCTCCTCCATAGCTTTTCTCTTCAGACAGCCCTGACTTGAAGTGATGACCAACCCTGAGGGCAAACAATGGAAACCACAAGGCCTCTTAAGATCTAGTTCTGGAAGTCGCATAGTGTCACTTCCACAGCACTACCATGGTTAAACCAAGCCTCGGGGCCTGCACACACACAGTCCCAGGAGAAATAGCTCTCCCTCTTGATAGAGGAGTGGTAAATATTACAAGAGAGTGTACACGATGGGAGGAATTACATTCTCCACTTTTGGAAACAACCCACCCCAACAACCAAATAGTAGTGAAAGCTTCTAGCATTAAGTTTGGGCCCACTAGATATCATTCTTACTGAAAGGAAGCAGGAGTTTTGAATAAATGGCCAATCCCAGGTGTACCCAGAAAATGCACAAGACAAATTCAAAATGTCTTAACACTTCAGAAAGCAGGAAAATAATCAGAATATAAACAGAGAGGTAATCACATAATATATTCCTCTTGAGTTGGTCTTTTAGAAAGTACATGGACAGTGTTCTCTTAGAAAAAGTAGTTTTGAATCTGTTGAAATCTCCAGTTATGTCTCCATTAACTCACATGAAATTCAGGAGTCAGAGGAGCATGTTAAACAATAATATTCATAACATGCTAATAGACTAATTTGCGCTAAAAATGATCTTCACCTTTATTAACTTAAGAGCTTTTAAAAAATTATTTTATAAGGACTTCAACCCCTTGTAAGTAAAATGGAGGTAACACAATATTATTTTATAAATATATACTTAAAATATAAATTATATTAAACAGCACACCACAGCAATGCAGCCCAATAAAAATGAGTTCCAATTCTCCCTCTCCTCCTCCTCCTGTCGTAACCTGTTACTCTCAATAGACACTTTCTGTTGAAGTTGGCTGCAGTTTATAGTATAAATCAACCCCTGTAATCACTCCTTGTTAATACATACATAGTAAACAGGGTAAAATAAATCCTGTCTCTCTCAAAATAAATCATTTTATTATATAAATGGGGTGAATTAATCATGTCTCAACAAAATTCAAAGATTTCTCAGAAGATAAAAAAACAAAAGTGCCACATGCTTCTACCCCACCATTGAACAACCTGTCTACTTCTTTGCTTTCTGGACTCTGCTTTCTTCCCTGGCACTTTAATGGATGCTCATGCTGTTGAGCAAAGACCAATACCTCCAACTGTACTCCAGACCCCATCTGTTCTCACCTACTTAATGACAATGCTCCCACAATTTTCTCACCCTCTTTGGAATCACTTGTGTTTTCCCCCTTTGCTAATGGATTTTATCTCACCATTTACTCTTACTCAAATGCCCCAATATTTGTCTATGTTAGAGATAAACCTGTCGACCTTATTTTCATATGTCTGTCTTGCCTGTGTCATTTTTTCCTTTATATTAAAACTCCTCAAGACTTGTTTGCGATCAGTATGTCCACCTCAGTCTCTCCTTCACTGCTTCAGCTCCAGCTCCCCAACTTTGTAATAATTTAAACCTGCAGGGCCTAGACCTTGGCCATCTCTCTACCCTCACTCCTTTGGTCGTCTCGACAGCCTGGTAGCATTAAACACTATTTAAATGAAGGCCATTCTAAATGTACATCTCCAAAGAGACTCCTCCCTGAAGTCCAGATCTGTATATCTAGTTACCACTTGGATTTATAATAAGTATATCAGAATTTTAATGTAAAAAAGCTGAACTCTTGATTCTCTCTGTCTTCAGATATGGCTTTTCTGCAATCTTTTACACTTCAGTAAAAAAAAACTCTATTCTTCTAATTATCTAGATCAATTATTTTTAATAATTATTGGTTCCTTTAATTGTCTTGTACTAACATTTAATCCATCACAAATCCTGTTTATCTAACTTGAACATACATCTTAAAATCAAAGCAATTCTTTTTTCTAACCTGTCTATGGTAGATGGTGTTTTGATACTTTTACAAACACCATTGTAAATACTGACTTTACAATGTCAGCTTTTGTAAGTATTGACCTGTAATTGCTCCTAAGGTAGGTGCTAACTAAGGAAAGTCATGTAACCAAGAACAGTAGATCCCTACTGCTTCCCAGGTGGCCAAATTAAGTTTTCACAGGTAGAGGCATATGACAATTCTGAAATGTGGCTTATATGTGTGTGCTGTAGAACCCTCCCCTCCATCAGGCCAGTGCTAGAGTTCACCAGTTACCGTATTTTTGCTTAGTTTTTCTTCCTTCTCTTTCATACTTTACTTTACCTTACAGTTTTTTTTTTCGTTGTTGTTGTTGCTGTCTTTTTTTTTTTCTGAAAACATTTATTCAGTAAGTTAGGCACACCAAATCTCTATCACTTATCTAGTTATTAATGCATATTTCTTACTTGTGTTCTTGCTTCTAATAGCACTTCTAGTCTATTATCAATATGGTATTTAGAATATTATAAGAAAAATACAGTGGAACCTCCATTTTTGAACTTAATTTGTTTCAGAAGGCTGTTCGAGAAGCAATCTTTTCAAAAATAGGATCATTTCTTTCCCCATTTGAAATACTATATCAGCATGAAAGGGTTGTTGGGTAGAGAACTGAAGTTTTGCTTGACAACCGAGATATTCTTTCCATGAACAACTTTGTCGAAAACCTAGTTGTTGGAAATGAGAGATGTTTGAGAAGTGAGGTTTGACTGCACTGCCATTTGTGACAACATGGATGGACCTTGAAGATATGAGCAAAAGAAGTCAGAGAAAAAAGTTAGGAATTGTACTACTTCATTCATACATGAGTTATAAAACCAAAAGCAACAAATGAATAAACAAGAAAAACAAACAAAACTCATAGACACAGATAACAGTGTGGTTGTTACCAGAGGAAAACAGGAGTGGGGTGGGCCTAGTAAAGGGCAAATGGGGTCAAATACATGGTGATGGAAGACGACTTGACTTTGGATGGTAGGCACACAAGGCAATATGAAGACCATGTATCATAGCAATGTACACTTGAAACCTATATAATCTTATCAACCAATGTCACCCCAGTGTTTTTAATAAAAAGAAAATAACTAAGAAGATATTATGTTAAAACAAAAGACAGACACTTTTACTCTTCTACTCAAAATATTCCGGTGGCTCCTGATATTACTCAGATAAATGCCTAAGCAAATAACTTGGCTGAAAAGCATGGGGCTGTCTGGGCTCTGCTCTTCCTTACCTCTCTCACTTTTCTCCTGTAAGGCTCTCCCTGGCCAGCTCCACTCCAGTGACTCTGTCCTCTCTGAGGTTCCTTGAAACAATAGGCATATTATCAAACTCAAGGAGGAGATTTATATTTGCTGTTCCCTCTGCCAGGAATAAACTTCTCTAGGATCTTTGTATGGCTTGCTTCTTGATTTAGTCATATGTCAGTATTCCACTGCAATGTTCCATGACCACCTTGATTAAAATTGCAAACCCAATTTTACTCCATAACATTACATAAGCCTTTTCTTTCTTTATTTTTTCCCTAAATCTCAGATTACTTTCTAACTTGATATATATATATATATATATATATATATATATATATATATATAATTTTTTATTGTTATATTAATTCACTAGAATGAAATATTCATGAAGTCTATAAGTTTTGTCTGGTTTGTTTACTGCTCTGATATTATTAACTAATAAGCTTTCATTAAATATTTGTTAATGCAATAACCAGCTCACAGAATTGAGCATCAATATCTTATCATTGTGGCTACAACTCAGTATAACCCCACAGTTGCATTTATCACCCATTTTTCATTACTCATATGTCAAAGTTTAGATATATGTATTTAAGAAGCAATTTGAAAGTACTTCTTACTTTTTCCTTCTAAAGTCATAAAATAGATGTAGGGGCATTCTTTTGCATTTTGCAATTATTCAGAATAAGATATAAATGAAAACTAAATTTTAATGTCATCAAAGAGCTGTAGCTGATGTAAAACTTGCCTGTATTATATAACAGTGAAGTGAAAGGAAACTGAATCTGCAGCATTCAGCTTCTATGTTTAACTTCTTTAGCACTGTGATATTCACACACATTGTTTTCTTTGAAATATAATAATCTAAATAGGTCAAAGGTATCATTTTATAGCTATAAAACATATGAGAGATGTTGAAAGATAATTCAACATCTTGAAACATAATTTCAAAAATGTGAGTCATTCCTTGAGATTGATTATCCATTTAGTCTAATGAGCAAGCATCTAAAGACCTTTAAGTATTATGTTGTGCATACAATCACATATAAGTATCCTAAAGAATCATTGTAAACTGTTGAATTACTCTACAACATTCCTCTCATGTATAAATAAAGTATTTCCTATAATTACAAAGAAGCAGCTATTTACTCATAATAATCTAGTTATTTGATCTTGACTAGTTGTTTCCATGTCAACTGACTCAGTAAAGGGCATTAGTCACCATATGTTTGGTCAGACCATCTGTCTACTCCAAGGACTGGCTGAATGATGAAAATGGAAACTTGTTTGTGAAAGGTTAAAATTACAGAAATATAGAAATGTTATATATAATTTATTAAGGTAATTCCCCAAAATACATTCTTCTAATCGCCCATATTAAATTATTTTGGTTATTATTAAAAAATGTAATTTTAGTCTAAGTAATAAATACCAAAATATGTTGAACAGATTTTTTTAAGAAAAGAAATGAGGAAGGAAACAACAAAAAATTAATTTAATGGCTTAGGCAATTTTACCAGAAATTAACTTACCACAAAATTCAATGGACATTTTGAGGCATCCACACCATTACATGCATTCTAATACTTCAGATAGCCACATAAAATATTTTGTAAGTGTCAGAATTTTCAAACATTTGCAGGACAGAAACCACAGTATGTTTCAGTAGTAAAACTTTAAATTGATTGTAAATCTTCTTTTTTTCCCCACTGAGAACTGAGAGCACTTCTGTGAGTATGACTCTTTATTTGTTCCAGGAAATTATTTTTCCATTAAGATAAGTTTTAAATAATAAGTATGTTTTATGATTAATTAGGATATTCATGAAATCTAATTTATTAAACCAAATAGCTTGTTCATCTGGATAAACACTTCCTTTCTCAGGACAATGTATTTCTGACCTAGGCATCTAGCTCACTGTTAAACAACTTTTAATTATCAACTTAATTTAAGACCCTCACTTTTTTGGACTACCAATAATAAACATATTATAAAATTTTCCTACTCCCAACCAGATGTACATGCTGTAGAAGACTCTTTAACAGGAACCTAAACAACAAAACAAACAAACAAACAAGCAAAATATAACCAAAGACACTGAAATAGAGAACAGGCTGACAGTGACCAGAGGGGAGATGGGAGGGAATTTCAGGGGAAAAGGGGAAGGGTTTACAGGAACAAATATAAAGGACACATGGACAAAAACTATGGGGGGGGTGGAAATGAGAGGGAGGTGGGGAGGGATGGAGGGGGTGAGCTGGGATGGAAGTAAAAGACAGAAAATAGTACTTGGACAGCAATTAAAATTTAAAAAAGTATTAGCTATTCCAAAAAAAAAATCTTTGAAGCATTTGGAGCATAGCTTCCCTTCCAACTCTATGAATGCCAACCGTTATCTACTTCTGAAATATTACAAAACCTGTCAGCAAGGCGTTCTGTCTTCCTGACGTGGCCTTTATAAATTTAGGCTTATTTGATCAGTGGGTGTCATTTTGGGACATTTGCTGTCATCAAATCCAGAGGCCTCAGGTATATCCAATTGAAAGCCCCACTCGGATTTTCCTTTGTCGTGCCCCCAAATTTTGAGTTCATTTTGATTCCTAGGAATAGTAATAACAGTACCTAAAAAACTTTACTGTTACTTTAGTTAACTGATTTTATTTGGAAATGTTTACCCTTGATACCAGTCTAGTTGTCCTCATTCACTTTGAGACTCCTTGAGCAAATATTTCTGGGGAAGAGAACACACATAGTGTGATGAGATCAAAAGGCCTCATCAGATGAGACACTTCATGGGGTAAACTTTGCCTTGAGTCACCTATCAAAACCTTTTGAGAGTTTTCTTGAAGTTGTTTTATTATATATCATATATATAATATTAATATATACCTTATTAATAATATTATTGGAAAAATCTCTTCTCCAAAGTTTTCTTCTGCTAAGAATAGCATATTTATTGATACAGCTATAGGAAATGTTCTCTCACTACTTTGGGGCCCCCCAAAACATAATGTGCATAAGTGATATACCTGACCAGTGTTACCGAACTCAGATTGGCTTTCACTCTGAGTGTACCTATGCTTGGACAGACTCCTGTCATCCCACTTAGCCTGCAATTCTTCCCATGGGTACACCGAATTCTCTCTTTCTGGTCATTTAGAGCTCAGTGCAAGTGCATTATGGTTTATGTTAAGCATGTGTCTTTTTCAGAGTGGAGAAGTACTGTCAAAGACATTTTAATAAAAAAATACATGTGTGTGTGTGTATACAGACATTTAGAGGTTATATAGAATAGTTACATTAATATCTAATCTAAGGCTATATATTTGTCAATTTAATCATATATAAGTTGGACCCTAAGATTAAAAAAAAAACTTTGAACAATAGAGTCAAAATGAGAAAACCTGAACAATGACTTTAAAAGCCATGAATTTCGGAGACAAGATCTTTTGAGGCCATCCTCGATTCTTTCCAGTCTAAACAGCTGGGACTCTAATTCAATTTTTAGAGTAATGAGAAGCTGAGTCCACTGGAGAGTTTAAGGATAAATTTACTCTTTAATGTCTTTTTATAGCTTTGAATTAGATCCTTAAGAAAATGCTACCCCAGCTATTTATTGACTTTTTAAAAATAGGCTGAAACCAGAAATATAAGATTTATCTTGCAAACAAAGTAAGAAACCATCCCATTGTCAAGCCTTCAAATCCGTGTAAACATTTTGATGAGCCTCAGGACAATAACAGAGTAATACTCAGAATAAAATGATGACCAAGATAAAACAATTAGATTTTCCCACTCAACTTATTAAACAGCAGAGGAAGAATGCATTTAATAAAGATCCCTGTAGGTATTATAAGCAAAATGTATATTGGAAAAACAATTGGTTTGCAATAGCTTAAGAATCTGAAGGAAAAAAAAATTAGTAAATGATGAGTGAATGTTCTCTGAGGGGAATCAAGTACCCAGTTTTCCATTTTACTCATAAAGTCAGGAAAATAATTTTTTCTAAATATAAAAGACAACTGTGATGGCTAATTTTATGTCAACTTGACTGGGCCTCAGGGTGCCCAAATAGTTGGGTGTGTTTATTAGGGTATTTTTAGATGAGATTAACATTTGAATCAGTAGATTATGCAAAGCAATTTGCAGACTCCTATAAAAATGGGCCTCCTCTAATCCACTGAAGGCCTAAACAGAATAAAAGGCTAAGAAAAAATTCTCTCTCTCTGCCCGACTGTTTTGAAGATAGAATATCAATCTTCTCCTATCTTTGGACTTGGACTCACACTAGAATTTACATTCATGTGTATGTGAATGACCTGGCATTACAGATAATATAAATTATCTCCACTGGGATACTCTTAATCGAGCACTTGTAAGAAGCAAGGAGCTGAGTGACTGTGTATATTGTATTTTCAAATATTTTTGGAAAACTAAATAATTTGAGGTTAGCTTGTAATGTCTCTCATCAAAGTAGTGAAAGACAAAGGCAAACTTAGACATCCAAATCCCGAGCTCAATCACCACAGAAATGATCTGAAAGCTCCTATGTCCGAACCTAAGGGGATTCTTTTCTCCTGTAGTCACAATGCTGAGTTGGCTGAAAGTCAAATGCAGAAACTCTCCCATGATCCGCTGAATTACAATGAAAATAGAATTCTCAACCTAACAGGGTGTGTACTCTTAAAATAAGGGCATTGATTGGGAAAGAATGAGATATTTTGACCTGGAATGGGGATGAGTCAGACCACCTGATAAAGCTAGGGACATTGAATCCCTAAATTATGATGAGTCTTCTTTGCTAGTGGTAGTGACTTCCCCACCCCAGTCTGCATGGTCTGAGGAAAATAGCCTCCCCTGAGGCAGTTGCCTTTCAAGACAATGCTCATTCTCCTTAGGAACCACCCCTACCACCTCTTCTTACTTGTAGACTAGACTTAAATCCCAGCAAGCCCCTAAAAAAGAAGTACAAAGTGTGACCCATGAGGAGGTAAGCCACACTACAAAAGAACTACTTGTGTTTTCTAATGTATATAGGCAGAAATCCAAGAACATGTGTGGGAATGAATATTAATAGTGTGGTATATTGATAAAAGGGATCAAAGAAGTTGGATAAGGCTGACCTTTTAACTCAGGATCAATAAGCAGGAATTCTGCATTTAATGTTGCAACTTGGGGAGTTAGGAAGGGCTAAGAGTGTATTTGTTTGTTTTGTTTTTTGATTGGTTGAAACTCGGACTAAAAGCTATCCCAGGAGTAAATTAGAAATTCCAGACCAACCTTGATTTAATGTAGAGGAAAGGATTCAAAGGCTTAGGGAGATTGAGATGTTAGAATGGATTTGTCATTTAAGACTTACTTATCTACACTGGGAGGGTACAGAAGACACACCTTTCACTACTACTATGAGAGTTAAATTTGTGAAGGGAGTCCAGCATCCTTGAGAAAGTCTATGGGTCCTTCCAATAGGCCAGTAAGATCTGGGACAGTTAAATGTAGTGGGAGCAACTGATCTCAGTGGCAGGAGCCAGTGGCTGCTGTCACTGCCAAATGGAAGCTTGATGTGGTTACTAAAAGGGACAGCAGAGTCACATCAGCAATCAGAATGGTCTGACTCACCAGACTTTTGGTGTTGCTTGTTAATCAAGGTGTTCCCAGTAGATAAAAAGTTTAATACATTCTTATTTCATCTGCATAAGCTGAAAAAGAATAAAAACCTATCCCAAATCATAAAAACAGAAGGTCGTGGCTCCTCAATAATTCCCCAACTTGAGCCAGTTTATAGTCCCAGAACCCTCTAAATAATGGGGTGGCCACGTGCCTTGAGGAATGATCCCAGTACACTGCCCGAATTTCATATTGTTAATCCTTCTCCTGGCCTTTACCAAAGGGACCTAAAGCCTTTTCCAGAATAACTGCATTGAAGAAAAGGAAATAATAAGATCTTTGGGGGAATACTGGGCATTGGTTTTGAACTGACATTAATTCTGAGACCCAAAATATTACTATGGTTCATTAGTCGGAGTAGTGACTTGTGCAGGTGGTTGATGCAATTTAACTCAGATTCATCTCACAGAATGCAAAGTTGTTCTTAAACCCATTCTGTGATTATTTCCCCATTGTTACAATGCATAATTAGAAAAGCTATTCTCGGAACCTAGCAGAATTCCCACCCTGGTCACCTGACCTGTGAGAAAGGCTGAACTGAAGCCCCAAGTAGACCTTTTGGAGTATGGAATTTGTCCTTACTTTTACCTTGTAACTGATAAAGAACATTTGAGCCATAAAACCTTTACAACTATACAATTCATTTATTTTTTTTATCCTCACCTGAGGATACTTTTTTTCATTGCTTTTAGAGAGAGAGGAAGGGGAAGGGGTAGGGAGAGAGAGAAACATCAATGTGGGAAAGCATTGATTGATTGCCTCCTGTATGAGCCCAGACCAGGGATTGTTACCCTGATGGGGGATACTATGCATCTGGATTGGGGGTCACATGTGCTCTGCCCAGACCTGGGATTGAACCCACAACCTACGCATGTGTCTCAACTGGGAATTGAACTTGCAACCCTCTGATTATGGGATGATGCTCCAAAAACTGAGCCACCCTGGCCAGTGCTACACTATTCATTTTTAATCTCATGATTTGTTTTCTTCTTTCTTGTCTTTTTTACTTCGTTGCTTTTACTTTTTTTTTCATTTCTTTCCTTTCTCTCCCCCCCCACCAATTTTAGTTTATATGTTTGTGCTGCAGTTAATGTATCTTTTAAGCCACTTTAAATAATCTCTGGCAAAAGATCAGATTAAGTAAATAAATGAAATACTGTGTAAAATATGATTTACATTAAAATTCAATTGATTTTCTTTATATCTATTATAGCAAAAATTTACTTTGAAAAAAATTACATTGAAAGAAAAATACAACAAACAAAAATTTTAAAAGGTAAATATATTTGAGGACCACAATAAATAAAATACAAGTATAGAGCTATTGGTAGTTAAAGCCAACAGCCCATTTAACTGTATGTTCAGATGCAAGTAAAGAGAATCATACTGCATTGTAATTACTACAAAGTAAGAAAAGTTTCCCATATAATGAAGAAGACTACTTGCTTGTGCACCAATAGTATACTCCCCATGCTCATGATGTAAGCCTGAAAAAAATTCTATTGCTGTTTGCCTTTTGGGGATACAATTTAAATTCAAATGAAGTTGTCTGTGAGGAGATTTAAGTGCAGTTATCATTTATAGTGGGAAATCATTATCCCTATACATTTATGGTTATAGTTATCCCTATATGAGGTTAGCTCGTAATGTCTCTCAACAAAGTAGTGAAAGACAAAGGCAAACTTAGAGAAACAAATCCCAAGTTCAGTCACCACAGAAATGATCTGAAAGCCTCTATGTCTGCACTGAAGGGGATTCTTTTCTCCTGTAGCCACAGTGCTGAGTTGGCTGAAAGTCGAATTACAATGAAAGTAGAATTCCCCACCTCACAGGGTGTGGAGATTTCTAAACCAATGACTGGCATAGATCCTGCTGGACTGGTGACAGGATTCAAGATACTTTCACTATCACTCTGGGGCAAGACATCTGGAATCATCATATGAACTTTGATTCTGGACTGGGGACCTCAGAGAGCTGAGCAGAGACAACCATAACACTAAAGGTAAACCAGTTCCACTCAAAATGATGTGGCAAATCCAAATTTAAAAATTCTAAATTAGATATGTAAGAAAAAAAATCTAACACTAGAAAGGCATCCATCAAAATTAACAACTACATAATTAGTTAATACTTTTAAAAATGAATATTATAAAATAACTTAAAATAATTTAAAAGTGATAATTTATTGGAATTATCTTCAAAAGAAAATGGTGAAATGATATTCATAAGTAACTAGAAATAAAGGACAAAATTCAGAAATAAAAACCTGAGAATATAAAAATTCAAATCATATGAAAAACATAGTAATTGAATTCATAAAGTAGTTAATCAAGCATGCTGTACAGAGGATCAATCAGATAAAAAAAAAATCTGATCCACTTCAAAAATAGCCAATCTGGAAATAAAATAACAAGCAAAAATTCTGTTCTCAGTAATGATGGAATTTGTAATCTACACAGAAATAAATGGCATAGACACTGTGTAAACCTTTTAGGAATCAAATGGTAAACCGTAATAAAATAGATAAAGGGAATTAATAAACTGAGGCATAAAATCACAATCAAATGAAAAACTCAACTTCATAAAGATGTCAATCCTCCATGGATTCACTGATAAATTCAATGGCACTTTACTTAAAAATTAAATAGTTTTACTTGTTTGTTGGTTGGTAAAAGTTGCCTCGCTAATACTAAAATCCATAATAGCAATGAAATGGGGCTTCTTTTTTCCGCCTAAGATGGACTAACAGGGACTTGATTCACCCTCTGTCTGAAACAAAGAAGAAATAGCTAAATGTGTTAAACAACAGATTTCAAAATACCAGACATCAGGCAATAGGAAAATAAGAGTACCCCTATGACTGCCCAACCTTTCTTCCTTGAGAGTTTCCAGGCCATGACAGATTAAGAGGAATACAGACAGAGCCCAATAGACTTTCTGATTTGAAGAGAGAGAGCTGAGAGTTCAGAGACCAAGGTGTCAGCAGTGGTTCACAGATTAATGAATTAGAGATGAACATCCAGAAAACTTCACAGGGTACTTATCAAATAATTAGTTGAATATTGATAGGTGCATATGTATGGAA
This sequence comes from Tonatia bakeri, assembly GCA_004024845.1. NCBI lineage: Eukaryota > Metazoa > Chordata > Mammalia > Chiroptera > Phyllostomidae > Tonatia > Tonatia bakeri. Next base: position 31,619 of record PVIA01003274.1, on the reverse strand, counting down.
AAAAATACACAAGGCTGGAGGAAGAACAGGGGGAAAGGATTAGTGGTAACAGTTTCAGAGCCCTGGATTCACAGGATCTCAGCAACCACTGAGAAAACCACAGGGAACAGGGTCGGAGCACAGAAGGGTGTTCGTTGCCTGACGAGTGAGAATTGGTTATCCCTAAACGAGCACTGCTGTGCTCTCACCTAACACACCTTATAAATATGAGGTCAATCTTCATTCCAGGAAGTTTCTCCAAGAAACCAAGTGTATCTTTGCTTTGAAGAGACATCCATAGCTAAGAGTTACCTGATCTACCGTTAGTGTGTGTCCTCAGGATTAAAGATCTCTTAAATCCTAAAGTGCCTATCCCCAATTTTCTAGGAAAGGGGTGTTTTAATGACTGACTTTAACACAAGAAATAAAACCTAGTAAGCTAATGCCCCCAAAGAAATTATTTTTAAAAATTGTCATCCCCCTCCCTACACACATACAGGATATACTTCAGTTGCTGAGTGCAGGTTGACAGTCCCTCCAACTTTCAAAGTGATCTCCCAGCCATGGGCATATGTTACACAGTTGAGTATGAATAATCAAGGTAAATTTTTTTATTTCAAAGACTTCCTGAGGGCAGTCAGTTCAACCTGTCCTAACATCCATTTCATCAATCAGGTGACACTCATCTACCCTATGGCATGATAAGTGATAGTTGTAGGAATGGAGGTGGAGAAGATGTCTGGAGTAGTTGACAGGTGTTTTGAGGGCTGGGAACGTCTGTTGTTTTCAATAAGTCAGGGCTATCAGAGGGAATGGCAGAACCCAGAGTGAGTTAAATATAAGGCCCTCACAATGTTTTATAGGATCTGCATCAGGGTCTTTTCCTTCATGTGGAAGGATGTAGAGTTTCATTCCAAAAGACAGATGCCATTAATGTTCTTTTCTATCTCATATGTTTTCTTCCTTCCTTCCTTTCTTCCTCCCTCCCTCCCTCCCTCCCTCCCTCCCTTCCTTCCTTCCTTCCTTCATTCCTTCCTTCCTTCATTCCCTTCTTCCATTTGTTGCTGTTCAAGTACCGTGTCTCCATTTTCACCCCATCATGTCCCCCCACCCACCCATCCCCGCCTCCCACCCCAGAACCTACCCCCTTTGGCTTTGTCAATGTGTCCTTTATACATGTTCCTTGATGTCCCTTCCCCTATTTTCCCCCATTATCTCTCTCCCCCCTCCCCTCTGGTTACTGTCAGTTTGTTCTTTACTTGGTATGTCCTGTATTCTAAAAAGCCCCCTTCCCAGGTGCTAAGTGGTTGCTTTCCCTTAACCACCACAAAATCAGTGTGTACCATTCTAGTATCTACAAATTTACCTTTGCCCAATCATCCCCTTCTTTCACACAGATCTTTCTTCTTGAAGCTCAGATGCAAGAGGGACACTGTAATCTTTATAAACCTTATAGATAATCATTGCACTTTGACCTACTAGTCTGAGGGGAACTCAGTAAAAAGTGTATTAAACACATTGGTGATTATCCTTATGGTATTAGATTGTGTCAACCCCAAAATAAAAATGTAGGTGGCTGGAACAAAATTCACATTAAATTCCCAAGACCTTTTTTTTTTTTTTAACTGCTAATACCTGGAAATTCTACCAACCAGCTCAGCCAGGGTTGCCACAGGGGGGGAAAAAAAAAAAAACATCGCACCCAGTAATAGTCAGGATAAAATTACAAATTTTCAAAAATAGTATATATATATCTCTATACATTTTGTCTTCATGATTATCTAGAATGAGAGGAAATCATATCTTTCTGGAAATAGTATATTCAGTGACAAAACTGCATTGTTAGGGTCAAAGAAGTGAGGGAGATAGAGTCAGATTTTTTTTTTTACAGTGTAAAATTGTTATACTTAGAATTAGCCTGCTGAACTCAGTTTAGATGATCCCAGTTTTGTTGGAAACATCCAAAGCAGCATGGTTGGTAGCAGGGTTGAATAAATGCCATCTTCTCTCCATCAGGCCTGAGAAGGGTATGGACTTTGGCCATGTCAATGTCATAGAGCTTCTTCTATGTTTGATCTGGTACTTGTTGGCCTTGACATCCACAATAAACACACGTGTGTTGTTGTCTTCTGTCTTCTTCATGGCTGACTCAGTAGTCAGGGAGAACTTGATGATGGCAAAGGGGGCAAGCTTGCTTCTCATGGGGGTGCTCTCCTGAGAGTATTTAGGCTGCCCTTCCAAGCTGCAGGATCTTCAGCTCTTTGGAAGGTGGGTAATATGGGAAACGTCGTTTTTTTTTAATGGCTTTGGACGCCTTTCAGTACTGCTTTCTTGCCTTTAAAGCCTTTGCTTTGGCTTCGGCTTTGGGAGGAACAGGGACTTCCTTCTTCACTTTCAGCACCATCTTTGTAAAAAGCAGAAGTCTTTGAGTGGATGTGTTGAGGAGACCATTCTACTATTCTGCAATACCAGATATCTGTGCATAGTGGGAAATGTGGAAGATTCACTAAATACCTTGATATAAACATAGCATTCAATTTCTGTGATAAAGGATATGGTATTGTCACATGGGAAATGATCTGGAAATCTTGAAAAATGACAAGTCACAGCTTCAAGGGTCAGTGTAATCAGACTGGAATAGTAACATCATGACCTGCACACATATCATCAAATGTGTGGCACTACTGATAGCTTATGAGGGAGCCCAAAAGTCACATGTAGTCAACCTGCCAAGAGCAGGTGGAGACACTTCAGTCAGTACAAGGCAACTGGGTCAGCTTTTGTCAGGTATCAAAAATCTGGCAACCAGTTCCGATATGCTTCAGAAACAGAACTGCTTACTTAGAGCACAGTTTATGTTGGCAATGTGTTTCCTTGCCTGGTGTGATGGTCAATTCAGACAGAATTGGTGGGAATCTGGTTTGATCAGTAGCTTATTTTTGATCGGTTTCATTAAAGAATGTTCTCTTATAATTATCATCTACATATGTAACCCAGACAGTTCATTCAGCAGCTGCAATTTGTTTCTACAATAAGTGGCCCCAAAGGCAGGTATTTCCAATGTGCCAGTCTAAAGTCTTTCAAATGTCAGACAAATACCCAGTTTATTAGCAGGTCACAATGGTCAGTGTAAATGAAATAAATTTCATTGTGCAAAGTGTCAGTCAAAGCTATGAAAATGGCCTTGGTTGGTGCCCTACCATATCCATTTGTGATCTTGTGTAGCTGCTGATGAGGTTCAATAGCTATAGCAGTCTAATGGACACCATCAGATTTCATCTTATTTAAATTGTCCTTGAATCAGGCCTGGAATTTAGGAGAATCTCTATGGATTGAGAATCCAGGTGGTTCAACATCTTCACTTCAAGCAGCACATTTGGGGATAAATGTTCCCCTAAAGTGACAGCTGCTGATTTTTCAAGGAAAGGTGAAATAACACTGGGACCCTGTTGTTTGTGCACTTGAGTGTTAGATATTCATTTCACAAGTGAGGTTGGCTGGATCCTTCTTAATTTGCTAACCATTGGGTTGTTAGCAATTGAGTTGACCTACCTTCAAATGGCAAAACCACTCCAGAAATTAATAACCCCTCCTTCCGTCAGGAGTTAAGTTTCAACAGGAGTGAAATAGCAAGCTAATAGCTTTAAAAAAATACCCATTATCATAACTGGTAGCTGTGTCTGGAAGGTGAATCCAAAACCTAAAGGCTGCCTGCCAGTAGAGACTGCTTGTTTTTGCCAAAAGTTCCAATCGGCAGAATTGTCATTCACTAACACATGTGGCCCTAAGGGATCACTAGGCTGTATGGTCCCCCCAAAACAAAACATGTTATCAACTTGCTGGGAGGATTCTAGAGTTGGCTCTCTTGGTTTGGATGACACTCAAAAAAAAAAAAGTAAGGGGTGGCTTAGAGTATATAAAGAACTAAGTAGAACACCTAAGTGAGGCACAAATTTCTCTAGTATCTGGAGAGTGCGGTCAGATGCTGGGCCTCTTTTTGGTGGAAGGGAGGGGAGGAGAGACATCGTTCCTTCATTGCCAGAAGTTTAATCATTGCAAATTCACTCACATGGTTTCAGCAAAGGTTACTTTCCAAGAAGGTCCTTGACTTTTTTCAGAGTTTATCATTGACACTTTCCTGAAGAGGGTTAATAACACAAAGGACAGTGTTATTGAATCCTAGGCTTCTTATTATCATCCAGAAGTACATCATCAACACAGTGAAAGTTTCGAATGTTAGAAGTTAATGCCATTCATGCTAAACCCTAGTCTACCCAAGGCTGGCAAATAATAGGGTAGTTTAGATGCTCTGTGGAAGTATTAAAAACATGTATTGGAGACTTTGTGATATAAATGTGAACTTTTCTTGGTCCTGATACGTCCAAGACTGTGTGCCAAGTGCCATCAGTCCTTGCCATGGATTCAGTTATAGTCATAAAGTCTGGAAGAGCCAGACCTGCGGGAGCAACAACTGAGTTCATTTCCCAGTGTTTCACTGTGATCTTCCTTTACCTCTGGACATCCAGAGCTATTGTACTGAGGCATTGCATCTTATCCTGCTCCTGATGCCTTTAACTCTTTAATTAAAGTAATGATTTTTCAGTTCTCTTTCTGGCTTTCTATACTGATTATTTTGGAACCCACAGGAGGCTGTAGGAAGGCAAATTTAGTAGTTGTTTTTGTGTCCCACTAGTACTTCTATACATGTTGCTTTTCCTGATTAGAAGTATATCCTTTGTATGAAGAAACATGAGGCACATGTAAATAAAACATTAATTTCTACAGTGCATTAATATTTAGGAGCAAAACAGTACAGTCAATTGATCCAACAGGCCCAACAACAGGGACATGGTAGCTTTTCTTCTCTGCAGTGACCTCTGCTGAGACACTGGTAGCAAAATAAGGGAAACTTTTTCTTCCACAGTTGTGGGCAGGATCATAACTTCGGTTCCTGAATTTGACAGGGCTGTAATCGATTGAGTTCCTTGCTTCAGAATTTCCCAGTATACTCAGATGAGTGTGTATAGACTTTATGCCCCCTTCATGACAAGGTGTTCTTAGTTTTAACTTCTAATCATCTTTCACTATAAAGTCCCTGAGTTCCGAATAGAGGGGGGGATACTGCTAAAGGGACATCGAGAGAGAGCTGTGTTCTAAGCTATTAAAGACTTGGCATTTACATTTTATCTGAACTCCATGACAAGGGTGTAGTGGCTCAACCAAAATAACCTGCCAATGTTTTGATCTAAAATTATGTATTAGGTAGCAAGGACCTCATTGCTATTGCTGTCTATTAGCCTTGGAAATCCCTGACTCAGCTCCAGAAAAGTCACTGGCTCTATTTTCTAAGGCTGCTCACTGTACAAACACCCTTGAAAAGATAGTCCAGAGCAAAATTGTGCCTCTGTTTGCAAGGCTTGCAATAATGCAAAGGATCCCTAGTGATTTGTCTTCCCACAACTGTAATAGACATGATTTCATTGATGTTGTTTTTCTTGTTTTAAGAAATAAAGAGAGAACTAAAACAACCATATTTTACTGTTTACCATATTAAGTAATTCTGGACCAAACATACTTTCCTGTCCCTGTCTTAACAATTCTTTGATAAAGATTACTTATCTGTGTTTGTGCTAAGGAATACTGGGGTTGGGGAAAAGTTATTTAGCAACTTGTTCTGGGAAATACTTGCTTCTGAAAAACAAGACTGAACCAAACACAATAATTAACTTATGAAGATTCACAATTTAATCATCAATACATACACCAAGACAATTGTTCCCTGTGCCCATCAGTACAACGTATACATCATAAACTAATGACAACTGAACTAGATCCCCCCACCCGCTTGCCAGCAAGACCATCCTTAAAATCACTAAGACCAGACTCAATACTCTTCACTGCCTAGGTGGTTGTAATGCAACTTGGGACTGGACCCTGGTGCATTTTACTGGGCAGACTTCAGCACAATGTTTTTGCCGTCCAATATTGGCATTGCTTATTTTTACAAATGACACATTTTTATATTTTCAAAAATGAAATAGCTAAAACTCCAAAATGGCAACACTTAAAACAGTGTTATATTTAACAGATATATTTAGACATATATGTTTTATTTATAATAATTTCTTTTTTAAAATTTATTTATTTGTTTGTTTATAGAGAGGGAAGGGAGGGAGAAAGAGAGAGAGAGAGAAACATCAATGTGCAGTTGCTGGGGGCTGTGGCCTGCAACCCAGGCATGTGCCCTGACTGGGGATCAAACCAGCGATGCTTTGGTTCACAGCCCGTCCTCAATCCACTGAACTACACCAGCCAGGGCTGTATTTATAATAATTTCTTTATGCCTCATTTTTTGTATCCACTAAACTGAATGATTTTTATATCAATTTTTAAAGGTTTTATAGCCATTCATATATTATTTCACTAAAATGACAAATTCAGTTTTTGGAAAAAGTAGGTTTACAGTTGTTTATATGAAAAATAATACAATAATAAATAATAATACAAGAATAACCTGTGTTTCACATACTCATAACTGTAAACCTACTTTTGCCACACACTGACTGCATTTAAATTCCCAGTTCACTAGTTATTCTGCCACCTAATCAAATAATATTCCTCCAAAAGATTACATATTTTATGCTATTAGAGTATATTTGGTATTGGGAAATAAAACTAAAATAAATTACAATAGTAGAAGATCTCTTTAGGGATCAAAATATAGATAACATAAATAAGAAAACTAAGCATAATCAATCTATTCATTAAATTGTCTCATTTCTTTATTTCTGAAATATAATATTTCCAGTGGCTCTTTGATAAGACCTGGGAATTCTGAGATGCACTTTTTGCTGGATACATTTCAGATGCTTCATTAGTACTAATATCATTCCAATACTTTTTAGTCTTCAAGTGATGCCTCTACAGGAGAAAGTACAATTTTTTCCACTTGGTGGTGCTGGTGGATAATATAAAAAACAAATTATTGCTGGAACATGTTTTGAGAAAGCAGGTTATGGTGAGTTAAACAAAATTAAAGGAAGGACAGCTTCATTCACCTCTGCCATCCCTATTTTTCATTTCTTCTTTTGACACAGAGAGTGTAAATTAGGCAGATGGTTACTACTGATGGTTTGGGTCCTTGCTAACTAGCAAAAGGAAAAGGATCTTTAACACAAATTTCATGGCATTGGAGACTGACGATTAATGAGGCTATTATTTTCCTTTTTAAATTGTCTCTGCAGCAGTATGCAAGATTGCTTCAATTACACACTTTATTTTCATCCTCTCGGAAGGACACATGTTTGTATTACTGTTCATGTTCTCACCTAGCACAATGACCACTGGATTGTATCGTTCTGTTCTTCATGGGCATGCAAGTATTTTAACAAGTTACTGAATGTTTTTACACCAAAATGAATAGTAAATACACACACAAACTTGAATAACTGTTCAATTACAGTCAATGTCAGAATATTTTCAGACAGAGTGACAAGCAAATGGCTCAGTGCCATTTACTATTTATAAAAAATTTTAGAGCCCTGCCTTCAGAAACACATTGCTTTATGGAAAGCAAGCTCTCCTGAAGTGGTAACAGTTTTTCATATTTATTTGGCAGTGTTTTTTACTTAGTTCAGCTTCAAGTTTCACATTTTTAAAAATGCATATATTATACAATTTTTATAAAGTGTTCGATCATGTATTCTTTCAACTACATAAACACAAAGAACTCTGTCACTAATACATATATTTTTTCTCATTATCTATTAACCAGGGGCGATTCCATGAATTTCTTATGCCCAGAGTTAACCCAGCCTATAGTGCTCCACAGGGGTTGGAGGTGGAAAAATTATACGAAAGGATTTTCAATGGCAAAATGAAAGTTTTCAGTTTTTACTTCACTTCAAAGAAAAGAACCCAACAGACATATATATTCTTTGTCACTTTGGTAGGCAGACACATTATTAACATCTTCGACGTGAACGAAAAAGCAGCCCGAGGGTCCCCTCTTCTGGTTCTCCACAGATAAAAGACTAAGTGTTGAACTCTGCCACTGAACAACAACTGTTTTGAATACAAGGCAAAGAACAACCCAAAGCCTATTCGGAACTCTCTATGTTCATTCAAATTTAGGGTTATATACTGCATGGTTTGCGATTCCATTAATGCTTTTGATTATTTTAAATGCAGTTGGTAACAAAGAGCGTAGTTAGGGAAAAAAATGACCCACTACAAAATGCATGTGAACACTAATGGAACAGCTCACAGCTCCCCAAACCCGCTGATGGAGAATCAATGATCCACCTTCCCTAATATATTGTGCAGTGTCTCAGAAGCGATTAAAGAAAGTTTTAATAGGCTGCCTATTATTACAGTCTAAAGTTTTGTCAAAAGCCTGTTAATACTGAAACACTTATTTTAATTCGTATTGTGAAATAGCTTTGTTTTCCAATAACAACTTTAATATTGCTATTCTTTTTTTCTTTGTAGATACAGCAAAAAAAGAATTACCCTAATTTGATTAATTAGCTTTTCTTCACATCACACTTTATTCTGCAGGCTGCAATATTTCCCATCTATCGTCTTGATTACTTTAAACATTATAAGTAAATAAAACAAACAAATAAAATAACAAATAAACAAAAAAGAAAATTACTCCCTCAGAAGAAATAGGACATTATTTTCCCCACTTACCATAAGTATGTTGTATCATTTGTGTGTGGTAGAGAGAATAGAGACACTGGATTGTAAGTCAAACAAAATTTAATGTAGTCAGATTCTAGCATTGCAGGTTGTGAAATGTTGGTCCAACACTTCAATTTTGGGGGATGCAAGTTTCCTACTTATAGAATGGCAAGATGTGGCTCTTAAGAACTTGAAATTTGGCTAGTCTGAACTGACTGGGATGTATGAAATTTTGAAATATAAAACATACTTTAAAGACAACATGAAAAATCAAAAATTTAAAATAACTTCATTAATAATTGTACATTGTTTCCACACTAAAATGATGATATTTTGGATATATTGGGTTAAATAAAACATAAAAATCATTTACATCATTTTCCTTTTGGCTATTTTAATATGTCGATGAACCTGGAGATTATTATGCTGAGTGAAATAAGCAAGATAATGAAAGACAAATACCATATAATCTCACTTTTATATGGAATATAATGAACAAAATAAACTGACTCACAAAATAGAAATAGAGGCATGGAAACAAGGAACAGACTGACAGCTGTCAGAGGGGAGGGGGAAGGAGGGACTGCAGGAAAGGAGGTGAAGGGATCAGCCAAATAACGTGTATGCATGACCAAGGGACAGAGACAACAGTGTGGTGACAGCCAGATGGAAAGGGGGGGCTGGGTGAAGGTGGGCAGAGGGAGGGGAGTGGGAGCATCTATAATAGTGTAAACAATAAAAATAATGTTAAAAATTCAAAATTAAAAAAATAAATAAAATTACCTCCTTGGCTCACAGTTTTTCTGCATGCATTGTCATTCTATAGGAAAGTGCTGGTCTAGGAACTAAAAGAAATAAAGATATTTTTGGTCATAACAGAAAAACAGATCCCAGTGAACCAATGTTGGTTTCTCTAAAGAATATGTATTTGTTATGTTAGAATATTTAATTTATTATTTGAATGGAATAGTATTTTTTTTCCAAATGAAATGTTTATTTCAAGCTCTCAAACTTGTATTGCTATTTGTATACTCATTAAGAATTACATCACAGGCATGTCCTTAGTAAAAACTGTTCATATCTACGAAGTTGATCCTCTTATACTAAGGGCACAATTTTGAGGGAAATACTGATCCTTGTGAGCAAGGAAGGCCACCTACTAAGTCCATCAAAGCAGCCACCTCAACTTTACCCCTCAGTTCTGCACCATTCTCAGGTGTGCTGCTTCATTCAGGGCTGTGACTAGTACATTTAGATGCTTATGGTACCAACAAGCAAAAATTTCCAACATTAAAGAATAGCATGTAAAATAATATAGCACGAGATTTTTTAAAATTTGGTTGATGATTTTCTATTAACCTTTTATTAATAATTTATAACACTGTGAGTTAGCCCATGTCTCCTATAAAACAAATGTGTTGTTCTTTCTCGTGGGTTGCTGCTTTATAAAAGTAACAGATCACTTTAAAGGGATTCTTAACTCTCGAGTCAGACAAATATCCTATTGTTACTATTCTCTATCTAAAAACACCTGGCTGTGTGTTTGTAAAACATATCTGGTTTTTTTTAAGCCTAAAATTAAAGTGAGGTCCTTTTATAGCTAATTATATACATATTTCATAGATAAAAAGCATTTATTCTAAAAAAAAACTGTTAGATTGTACCATTTTCAAAAACATTTATTCAAAGCATAGCAAAAGGTACCACATTCTCTCTCTTATAAAAGTTTCAATTGTTAATATATGTATTCATTCAGAAAAATGTAGCCAACTTCCTGAGCTCTGTGAGCCATTGGGCTATTTACAGTACCAGGAAATAAGATAAAATTGACCAGATTGGAAATTATTTTCTTAATGGTAATTCTTCAGACAAAGAGCTTTGGTATAAGAGAATCCAATTAAATTTCTGTTCTTTATTGTGCAAACAAAAACTACTCGATATTGTTGACATTGAAAAAGTCATTTAAAAATTCAGTAGTTTTCCAATTGAACTCTACTATTGGGTCTACTTGTTTGTATATTTTGTGGTAACAATGGAGGGTGACAACCAGAATAAATACAATTATTTTAGTGATGAAAAACAATTGAAAATGCTAAAATTTTATAAATAAACTTCTATCATATTTTCCAAAAACTATGAGAGAAAATTAATGAAGACAGAAAAAGAGAAAACTGTAATAGCATAAACAATAAAATATTTATAAAACAAAAAATCTAATAAAATATTTTAAAAACATGCTAGGTAAACTTAATATCTATCAATGAATATTGAAAGTAGTTATTTTCCCTCATTTAGCTGTATAATATTAGTGACAGAGTTTAAGTAGAATACTTCCTAAACAATATTGAATAATCATTATAAACTTTATCGTCAATCCTTTCCCCTTTGTTTTACTTTTCAATTCAATATAATTGTTTGCAGAGTAAGCTGGAATATACATTTCCACTTAAACATCACAAACTTAGAGAAATATATTATGTGCTGTGATGTTTATTATGAGAAGCTCTCAATGACATCTTAAATATTACCCCATTAAGGCTAGTTTATTATTATTAATGAGGTGGTGGGTTTTTATATTTTTTTATTAGTGTAACTGGAACAAAGACACTAAATCACCTCTCTATAGGAATAATGCATGTGACTCATGGGCTTAATATTCAATTTATAAAAAGGTAATCCATAATCGAACCATTATGTTAGATATCCCTTCATATATTTACCTTTCGAAATCTCCTGACTAATAAAGCCTTTTCTCCTGTTTCTTACATGTGTTCTGACAGTGATGGTCTTTACGTCGATGTGCAGCAGGAAGGGAAGACAGGCACCGAAGACCAGCACAGTGTTCACAGGTATAATTTCCTTTTGTTTCTCACTGTACATTTTAATGTAAATAAAGTTAAGCTAAAAAATCTGATTAGTTTTCTTTTAGTGTTTAAAAGAAAATGTAACAGAAATCAGATAATAGAGAATTTAAAATTACCCATTAGCTTATTTGAAAACATATTTGCTTTCTTCCACAAATAAAACAGCCCTTCCTGAGAATTATCCTAAAATAATTGAACACTTTGGAGCCAGGAAGAAATGGGATCCACAATCAATACAGTCACTTAGAACATATGTGACCTTGAACTTCTCTTTATTTTTAATGCTCATTAGGTTTTCTAAAGCAGTTAAATAATATAACTCTTAAAGGCAAATGTGTTGCTTATATTTTTGCTTAAAAAAGAAGAACATAGTGAATTTAGAGTTAAATGGATCTACGTGTTGGCTGCTTGATTGCTGTTGATATTATATAATAGGAATATCTAGTATAAAACTACACAATTATCCATCCCCTAAAAATTAGAACAGTAGCTAATGATCCTGGGCCCAAACTAAAGGTATTAGGTGGTGCAGGCACGAGGGCTTTAGGAATTTGCAAGCACCAAGATTCTAGGGCAATATTACTACTGCGAAGGACAGCACGACCTAAGTAACAAAGATGGATACAATAGTGCAGCATTGTGAATCGATACAAATGGATGAGTTAATGTGTACAATGACACTACCAGCAAGTGCTGTGAAGAACAGTCCCTGTAGATCAAATACGTACTTTGACTTAGCACTTGCAAAGTACTCCTTTTTAATTGGACTGCAGTTTTGTTGTTCATCATTATGACTTTAATGAAAAATTTTTGATGAATTCTCTTAGTTTCAAATCAAGTCTTTACAGTGGCCTACAAATGAGCTGACTTCTAGGTCTCTCTCCAAAGTATCCAACTATATTCTCTCTCTTAGTTCCCAACCAAGCCAATTACAGTTTTGTTTCAGAGCATTTTCAAATGTTAAGTACCTAGAGAATGGCCATTCCTCAAATATTTACATTGTTTTCTCTCTCACTTTATTCATCTCTCTGTTCAACCGTCACCAAAACAAAAAGGTCCTTTTATGATTTCATCATGCAGATATAATAGCATTTCTTTCCTCTATATACCCTCTTCCCTTAATTTATATTTTCACAGTATGTGAAACTACCTATCAATGTTACACATTTGCATTTGTTATTAACTCCATAGCTTCTGTAACAAACAATCAGCAAAAACATAGCAGTTTAATCTGGTGAAAATTGATTTCTTGTTCATATTACACTTTTGACTCTTGCCAGGAAGTCCTGTTCCAAACAGAGTCATTTGAGTCATAGATTCTTTCGTTGTGTGCCTCTGCCATTTTCTGAGTCCTTGGAATGGTCAATAAATTACCGTAGAGAGAGACAGTCAACAGCAATGCAGGGATTGTCATAGTGAGGTTTAGAAGTGACATACACCTATTGCCCAGCACTCAGTCAAATGTCCTTGTACCTAAACGGGAAGCCAGAACATGTAAGTCTCTGTGTGCTATGTGCCCAGGACATGGGCATGGGACCTGTGAACCGTCAACAAGAGTCTACAGCCAGATTTGTTGTGCAGATGTTTATGTTCTGAGCTACCCTGCAGACCCCCTGGGTTCAGCAGTGCTGTGAGGTTTGTTTCCCACTTCATCTCCGCTGCCTAGAACTTGACTGTGCACTTGGTAACTGATCAATCAACATTTTGTAAATTTAAAAAAACTAGGTCGTGGTATATGATCTTTTTAATGTATTGCTGGATGCAGTTTGCCAATATTTTGTAGAGGCTTTTGGCTCTCTATGTTCATCAGTGATATCGGCCTGAAGTTTTCTTTCTTTGTTTTGTCTTTATCTGGTTTTGGGATTAGGATGATGCTGGCTTCATAAAAAGAGTTTGGGAGTGTTCAGTCTTCTGGGATTTTTTGGAATAGTCTGTGAAGGATAGGGGTTAGCTCTTCCTTAAATGTTTTGTTGAATTCTCCTGTGAAACCATCCAGTCCAGGGCTTTTGTGTTTTGGGAGTTTTTTTATTACTGCTTCAATTTCTTTTGCTGTTGTTGGTGTGTTCAGGCTTTCTGCTTCTTCATTCAATTTTGGAAAGTTATATTTTTCTAGAAATTTTAAGTGGCCACCAGTAAATGAGTGGATCAAAAAACTATGGTATATTTACACAAAGGAATACTACCCACCATAGAGAAAGAAGGAGCTCCTACCCTTTGCGACAGCATGGATGCAACTGGAGAGCATTATGCTAGGTGAAATAAGCCAGGCGGTGAGAGGCAAATACCATATAACTGGAACATAATCAACAAAAGAAAAAAGCAAGCAAAATATAACCAGAGACACTGAAAGTAAGAACAATCTCACAGTAACCAGAGGGGAGGTGAGAGAGGATAATGGGGGTAAGAGTTTTCAGGAACTACTATAAAGGGCACATGGACAAAAACCAAGGTGTGAGGTGGAAGCAAGGGAGGGAGGGGGGTTTGGCTGGGGTAGGGGTAGCAGTGGGGGGGAATGCAGATGACTGTAATTGAACAACAATAAAATAATTTTTAAAAGACATAAGAAAGATAAAAATAAAAATAAACTAAATGCAATATTTTATTTATCTTTTGCTCTATGTTAGACAAAAGTCTGATAACATACTAGAGGCCAGAGAATGTGCTAGCATTCAGTATTTCTGAGCTAGCTGTCAGTGATCTGAAATGAGCTGAAAGCTAGCCGCTCTGACCCAGGCTTGTGAGGGTGAGCTGGGATTTTTATTGGCTTCGTTTTGGTCTCACACTGACATCCAGGTGTTGCATACATAACGTACACTAAATTCTCTAACCATTAAGTAGCATTTGGAAGTGAATAATTTCATTATATAATTGTACCAGTTAAAAACTAGTTGTGAAATTTGATTAAAATTTTAATTTATTTACTTATTTTTAATGAGAAAGTATTTGGAATGAATGTTGTATTTAATTCATAAGGGGACTGGCTTCTTTTTAGAACACTTGCAGATAACTTAATAAAATGTTTTAAACATTCTTCTTGATCCCTGCAATTATATACAAAAACTATTGTTCTAATTGCTTCTATTTTACAGAAGAGGTAACAACAATATCACCAACTAATGAGCAGTTAGTTAGGTTTCAGCCTGATGCTCCTTCCACCGCACTGAGAAGCACAAGCATTTATGAGCAAAGCTCTCATAATCTCCAAAGCAATTGGCTCATCAAAATCATCACAATCATTAACTTTCAAGTGCGTTTTTTAATACTACTGATCACTTTCCTAATTTATTGGCTTTATAAAAGTATGAGTTCAAAACTCTTCAGACTTGGTGAGTTTGCCAATAGAGGAGAATAAGGCAGAGTGGGGAGGGAGAATATATACTCTATGGCTCCAAAATGCTCCTAAAAGTTAGACTAATGTGCTCACATAGTTTGGTGACCACCTACAATAGAAGAGCAATAGTCTCTGAAGGCAGCCTCTTCAGAGTGGTTTTGCAACAATGTTCACTCAGGTTAAATCAGAGTTCATGTCAGAGGTAAGCATTCAAGCACGAAGTTTACTTTCCATGATAGATACAGAAAGTCACAAAATGAACTGAGCCTCAGGGTGGGTTATAGTACCAGTGAGAAAATGAGACTTTGGGAATTACATAGCATCATCTCTTAGAATTTGCCTGGCTGTGTTTTTCACTCCTCCATGTATATTTAGAAGAGAGAAGTGGCAACATGATATATAGGAAATCGAACTGTGTAAACCCATGATAATGTTTTCTAATGGAGGGTACATTTGTGTGACAACTATAAACATTAACTGAAACATTAACTGGTAGGGAAGTCTTTTAATTCAGATTTTTGTTTCTATTTCATAAATTTAGAATTTTTAAGTTTTACAGTATCTTTATTTGACAATAATTAAAAATTGTTTTAATATAAACTATGGTAAGGTATTTTTATCAATAAATGGTTGTATTATAATGCTATCAGACATAGAACAACATATAAAATTGATAGGTCTATGCTTCTTTTCCTTCTGTAATGCAAGTGTAGCTTTTATTATATTTTGTTTTATTTTCCTTGTCTTGTTTAATGATGTACCAGGAAGCTGAGTCACTCTCTTAGCTTTTACTTGGGAACTGCTTGGGTGACATTGGTTTTAAACATGAAAATTTCTGAATTATAGTTTGTCAATGTTTTAATAATACTAATCTGAGCTATTTTTTTCTTATATTGGAAATAGAGTGATTGAAAATAATTAAATTTTATTTGTCAAATTCTGGATGTTAATGTTTGTTAGTTTTATGTGTTTTAACATTATCTTCCAGTGTGTGTTTTATTATTAAAATTTCTTTATTAAATTAATTATTGTGTAAATAAAATACATTTTAATGTCTTCTGATTGATCAAATTTTACCCTACATCAGTCATTTATAATACCACTGCTGCCTTATATCAAGATTCTCTATATGACTGGTTAATTTAAAATCTTTTTTCTGTTGCAGAGATTGTGTCTCTACCCATTATGAATACTGCATTGTTCTAATATTTGTAAATTTGTAGAAAATCTCTGCTGAAAGGAGTCCCATTATCCTTGTAAATTAATTTAGGAGAGGACTGAATGTATTACTTTATTGAGTCTTCCAGCTCATGAACAATTAGGCTACCTTTATGTCTTTCTATTATTTCTGTAACTATCTCCTAAGAAACTTTGTGCCTCTTTTCCCTAGGGTTATTCCTAGCTATATTTTGATTTTTTTGTCAGTTATAAATGGGATCTTTGTCTCCAAAGAGAGATAATTATTTTATATGATATTTTTAGCTAAACAACTTAGTTATCCTATTAATTCAAATTGTATACATATATGAGTTACTGGATTTTTTATATAGTCAATTAAGTCAATTAAAAGCAAAGAAGTTTTTAAATCTTCTTATGATTCTTGTGACTTATTTGTTTCTGATTTTCTGGCATTGACCAGAACCTCTAGTTCAAGGCTGAATAGACATGATGAAAAGGTCAATATTCTTTCTATTTTAATTTCAATATTCCTCAATGCCAGGTTTACTGTATTAATAATACATATTACCTAGCGCAGTGTTGGTGGGAATGCAGACTGGTGCAGCCACTGTGGAAAACAGTATAGAACTTCCTCACAAAACTAAAAATGGAACTGCTTTTTGACCCAGCAATTCCACTGCTTGGATTATACCCTAAGAATCCTGAAACACTAGTTCAAAAGAACCTGTACACCCAATGTTCATAGCAGCACAATTTACAATAGCCAAGTGCTGGAAACAGTCTAAGTGTGGATCAAAAAACTGTGTACATTTACACAATGGAATATTACACAGCAGAAAGGAAGAAGAAACTCCTACCCTTCATGACAGCACAAATGGAACTGGAGAGCATCACGCTAAGTGAAGTAAGCCAGGCAGTGAAAGACAAATACCAAATGATCTCACCTATAAGTGGAACCTAATTGACAAAGCAAACAAGTGAACAAAATAGAACCCAAGACATGGAAATGAAGAACAAACTGATAGTAACCAGAGCGGAGGGGGAAGGGGGATAATGGGGCAAAGAAAGAGAAGGGCCATCAAGGAACAAGTATGAATGACCCATGGGTAAAGACAAGGCAGAGAGGATTGAATGTGGGAGGTGGGGATGTGTAGGGCAGGGGAGAATAATGGTGGGAAATGGGGACAACTGTAATTGCACAACAATAAAACAGGAAAAAAATGCATATTATTTAAGTAAAGAACACTTTATTTCTAGTTTTCTACATTTTCTTTTAACAACATGGGAATACTGGCATTTGTTAACTATTTCTAAGCATCTACTTATGAGGATCATAATTTTTCCAATTACCCATTAATATTTCAATCTACCATATTTAGTCAATCCATGAAATGTTAAAAAAATAAAGTCTAAAAAGACTTAAATGATTTTGAGAGACTCAATTGCAATGTTCTTAATTTCTTTCTTGATAACAGACGTGCCTGAAAGCATGCACATGTTGCCATTTCACAATCAGCCTGTTGCAAGTAAGCCCCCAGAAGTCATAATTTTAACCCATCTAGAATTTTTCTGTGATGAATTGCCAATGCTTATAAAGTATGCTGGAGCACAAAACAAATGCAAAAATTAAACATATTTGTGTTTATACAAACATTCCTTTATTCAAGGTAATCTGAAGTCAAAAAGGACATTCATTATATCATTCTTTGTCTTATGCATATTTTGTTTAAGGGTGGATGCCTAGTGTAATATAAGGGTGAGTTATTTTCACCTGTATTGAGGTATTCAGGATCCAGACACATTGTGATGAGGCAGGAGGGGTGATAACTTTCATTTAATAACCTCAGCTCTTTGACTCCTCTATCATTGTGCAAAAATACTTCCCTGCTAGGGAAGAATCCAATCCAGCAAGAGAAAAGAAAGTAAAGCATTCTTAAATAGCAACGAGTACTACTTAAGTGATCTTCATTTTTTTAAGATTAAAAATTCATAGCAGCTTCTTCTACCTTATTTATTATCAATTTTATTATTCCCCACTTCTCACCTTCTCTCTGAGGTTCGAATAAATACCCAAAGCCTTTGTCGTGTGATGCTGCTTTGGCTCCTGTTAGTCACAGTCAGCTGAGTATAGATTTCTGACCCCTTCATGTGGGGTTCGGCCACCTTTGACCAATCAGATATTAAAGTAGAGAAAGTGGCCTGGAAATGTTGCAGGGTGATGATTTTCAAAATATTGAAATCTTCCATGAACCTTTTTGCCTGTTCGCTCTCCACCACAAGAAAAACACATTGCAAGTGCCGTTGTTTCTTCAGCCTGGGTTCCAGAAGGAAGACAGGTAGAACAGAATGAAACTGGCCCAAAGCCTAGCCTACTTTCAAATAAAAACCAAGAAGTCAGATATGAAACACATTTGTTTATGCTCAAAGTGTGAGGGCAGGTTTACAGGTGAAAAAATATCTTCTCTGGCTCATACAAGAGAGAAACCTCAGACAGTAAGAAAAGCCAAAACCTATAACAGCTGCATTCACATGTATATTTGTGTGATGTTTAGTAATTCTGGAGAATATCCCCCTTTTCATCATTGTAAATACTGAACACTGTTGTGGGTAAAATTACGGATTACTTTTTGCACCTGCTATTCTCTGTTCTCTGTGAGGCAAAACAAACAAACAAAAAACAAAAAACAAACATATAGCTCTAGATTTTCCCATGAGTAGAGGTAGGAACACTTGTAAAGAATACAGCAGGGACCCTCTAGGATGATGCATGTTTTATATCCATGTGTCTGTATTTCACTAAAGGATGGACTCATCATTGGTGTCATGAACTGTGCCAAAATTTAAAACACTGCTAAAGGATGAACACATAGCATAGTGTGTTCCTAAATGAAGAAGGTCTCTTCCCTGACAGCACAGACTCACTCTGGGAGGAAGAATGAGACTTAAAAAAAGTGATTTGTGTGAAAGCTAATATTTTTCTACAAAATGAACTTGGCAAATATGGAACAGTGAGGATTATACTTAGGTTTAGTTACTGGTGTTTTTGCACTGAGGATACACAAAAAAAGAGAAAGCAGAAACTGTTGGGGCTGTTGTATGTGTTTTAAATTCTAGTTCCAGAATTATAAATATCCAAAGAATAACCTGGATTCATTTACAAGGCAACATTGAAGATTTTCTGATATTATTTCCAAGTTTTGATTCGAAACATAAAATAAAATAAAGGAAACTATGAGAACTCTATGAGTACCCACAGGAGAAGTAGAATGTCATGCCGATTACAGGCTAAATATATTGGTCAACATTTTCTCTAGTAAATTACAACCGGAATATATATTTCTAAGGCTTACAGATATCCATTGTAGAGATTTTATCATGACAGAATCAACTTATTCTACAAAGAATAAAAAATAACAGAATTTATCATTTTTTAAAAGACCCAACAGCTATTAACTCATACTTTTGGAACTAACTACATATTCAGAGTTATATTGGCTGTTGCACTGATAAAACAAAAACAATAGTTACTTATGGTATTTAAATTGCATTATGAGAAAAGAAAAGAAAAAACAAGGATAACAGAATTATAGGCCATAGCCCCCATTTCCCAGAGATCTTTCTGGAGAGATTAAAAAAAAAAAGGAATAATTACAAATGAAAGTAAGTAGTATTTGATAATTTATGCTTCTACCTAAATCTCAGTACAGAAAATGGTGGCAAATTATGTGGAAAGCTTGGTTTAGGCTCACATCTTTCTTGACTTTCTCTTCTCCTCAGCTCATGCTCAAATGGACAGGAGAGGCATGAGAAGAAAGTGTCTCAGACTGTAGAATAAAAGAGAGGGGTTTGGGTCTCACTCATAAGAGCATGAATTTATTTTTCTTTTCCGAAGCGTGTGTGCAAAGGAGATATCACTTATTAAATTATGTTGTTGGGACCCAAATAATAAAAATGGCATTATCTTTGTTCTGGATTCTGACCAATCAGATTAAATTGCCCATCTTTAAGGTGGGGTGGGCAAAGGATAAATAAGGGAGTAAATATAAATGCATATATGTCAAAATCATATTTAATAATAATTTTGATAAATATCTACCTGAAAAGTAAAAACAAAAGAGGTAGTCTGTTATTTTTCTAGGGGGTAAAATAAATTCAACAAGGATGTTTCTAGATTCTCTGAGACTTAAAAAGGACAAAAAAACTAGCTTAAGGATAATAAGAAATTGCTAAGAAAATGCATGGCTTCACAATCATGAATGAACCAAACATGGAAAAAATAAATATGTAAAAATAAAACTGATAGGGCTGTAGCAATGACTGACAAATCAGATTAGAAGGCTAGGGAGGAAGAGGCGGGTATCATCAAGCTGGAACACTTAGTAAAGAAATGTACATGACTAAATGAAAGTGTACATAAAGGGTAAGCCAAATACGACCCAAGTCTCATAGACATTTTAAGGGACAGTCAATGATTTGAGCTATATTCAAAACATCTATTTAAAAGAGAATGATTTTTAAACTATAAAATGCAGAGTAAAAATATTTAAAAGACATAGAATTAGTTAGTGAAGACTTATCCAAATGAAATCTAATTTTTAGTGGGCAAGGCAGGAGAGAAATGGGGAAATAAGGGGGACAACTGTAATTGAACAACAGTAAAAAAAAAATTTAAAAAGAATCTAAAAACAACAATAACAACAAATCGTAAAATAAAATAAAAAGAATCATTACTTCAAAGTACTATAACCACCAAAATTTAGGATCTCATAAAAAGTTACAAAAGTACCACACAGGGAATATTCTTCTAATATAGCCTCAGCAATTGATACGGGAATTTGGGACCAAGGGCATTGGTGTAAGTCACTTGTAAAAGTCCAGAACCACTTAGAAAATATGTTTCTGTTGTATTTAAAGCAAAGGATCAAGGACTAATACAATTTTACTAAGAAATATTATGCTAAGCAATTCTTGATTATGAAATCTATGACAATGTAGATGTTCATGAGTTAAGATTTTAATAAAACAAAGTCACTCTTAAGACATTAAAGATCAAAATCTGCACTCTAAAGGTGTACTGAAGAGTCTTAGTTATCTTCTGTAAATCTGTTCTTGGCTTTTGCCTGTTCACCATTGTTAGAAACAACAAAACATACTAATGAAATTTGAAGCAGAGGGAGAATGCATACAATTTTCACATATTAGGTATGGTATGGTTAAGCAATAACCCAAGAGTTCCAGTTGGAAAGGAGGTGGCTTAAAAATGTTATGCAGGAAGACACTTATTTCAGAATTTTACCTCACTGAGGTAAAGAAATATGTTTGTAGCACACATCTTATTAAAGGAGTGACTTTTGCTTTAAAACTTTTAGTATGTACAGGGTGGGGCAAAAGCAGGCGTACAGTTGTTTCTCTGGAAAGTAGTATAATAATTAATAAATAATAATAGAAGAATAAACTCTTTCATGTACTCAGAACTGTAAACTTATTTTTGTCCCATCTTATTTAATATACTATACACATTTAACAAGGTATCATAGAATCTTCAACATAGTGAGAATTTGTAGTTTTATCAATGATCGTAAGAATCTTTCATGCCTTAGGAGCGAAGCAATGAGAATGTAAATCAAGAAGCACAGAGATGTCAGGGAGATTGCAGAGGTACTACTACCAAAATATGTTTCCTGCCTAAATATCCTAGCAAGACTAAAAATTCACAGTGACTCTTAAGTTTCAAGCACCAGTGAGTTTTAGAAGTATTATAATATGTACTTCTAAACATTGTTTCATTTCTAAATTCTAGGCTTTTGTCCTGGCACTCTTGGAGTTAATTTAGCTTTTCTCTGCGGTAGTCCTCTGAGCCTTTGCAGCTCAGGGTAGAATTGGTTTCAGTCAGATGCAGGTTTGAAACCAGACTCCCATTAAATAGGTGTACGACCTTGAGTCACTGTCTTAACCTCCCTGAGGATGAACAAAGCTCTTAATGAGCTCTCAAAACAGATCACAGAGAGTAGTCCTTACAAAATGCAATTAGGGAAGGGAAGCAGGCCAATTAGTAATCAGAAACAGGAATTGATTCAAATAGGCATCAGGAATGTACACTGTGGGTTCTATCAATCAACCAATCATGCTGGTTTAAGAAAATATAAAGAATTATGAAAGATCGCTTGGAGATACATATACTAATTCTAATTTATATTGTATCTTAACTTCATGTCACCTGATTTTAAGGGGCTCTCATTTGAGAAGCAGTGAGGAGTTTGAAAAACTAGAACACTAAATTAAGAATAAACAATTTAAGTTGTCTTAAGATATTATTTGTTCCTTGTCAATATTATGGTTTAGATTATAGAAATAGCAAAAGATTAGAACTAAGGAGATTTTCCCCCATACTTATTTATTAGGAATATGCTTTCAACATTACTGCCTGTCTTTCATTATGTTTGAACCTAGTTATCTACTCTGTGAAATGAGAATTTTGGATGAATAATTTCCAAAGAACCATTTGACATAAAACTTATACGATTTTATTACTGAAATTCTAACAAAACAACAGAGATAGAAAAGGAAGCTTCAAACATCTAAACATACACAAATATTAAATATAAGTTGGATTTGAAAAGAAATAGTACCAAATAAAAAAATATTTTTAAATCAATGCATCCTTTAATAAATCATACTATTGGAAATAAAAATGTTTTTATTTATAATGTGAAAATAAGCATATAAAACATACAGGCAGAAAAAACCAAAATGGATAAATATTTGGAAATATTAATTAGATGAATATAAGAAGATTTGTATAAAAATTTTGTAAATTGTAGTAATAGTGGAAGGAATGAAAGCAGGTATTAAATCCTACCAAATAAAGAAATAAGAGGATTGCTGTGTTATAATATCAATAAAAGTATCTAAATGTTATTACATGTAAAGTAATGGTGTACTTATCACATTTAATTGAAAAGAGAAGAGCTTCTGATTATTAATA
Organism: Tonatia bakeri; assembly: GCA_004024845.1. Classification (NCBI taxonomy): domain Eukaryota; kingdom Metazoa; phylum Chordata; class Mammalia; order Chiroptera; family Phyllostomidae; genus Tonatia; species Tonatia bakeri. The sequence goes on along the minus strand of PVIA01003274.1, from coordinate 8,596 downwards.
TAATGAAAAAAAAGTATATCATAGTTGTAAAATTTTAGGTCAGTCTTTAGTAAAATTCCATGAACATTTTATGGTTCCAAAAATAGTGTTTTCTCATTTTTATCACATAATTCTAAGAAATAAAAAATTAAATGCACTGTATTTCAACCCATTTTTCATCACTTCATAAATCACATAATGCTCAAACATAATAGAGACTTGTGTTCTGAGGTTGTAAGATGTTAACAATGAACTACCACACTACCTAATCCTGATTCCATTATGCAGTGCTTTTTTTATTTGTTATACATGGAATTTTTCTCTCATCCTTACTTAATTCAACCTGAAAGGGCTGTTAAAAGTGCTGCACTTGTTGTTCTTTATCCTAGGAGCATGGTTGGCCATGAAACATGGTTTGAAACTGAATTTCATTAATAGCTCAGCAGCCCATTAGTATCCCCTCTACGTGAAGCCGTGTGGGATTCATAGGGAACAAGCAGGGGCCGTCTTCGTTTGATCTCACAGGCACCATCCCTTCTACCCTTCTAAAATAAGGTAGAGTGCATCCTCATTTCTGAAGACCCTAACCCCAGGCGTATGGGTTGGTCTCATTTTTAGATACACATAATAAAGCGGTCATTCTGAAAGTTCATTCACGTGTGTGTGATACAACTGCTGACACAGCAGGCTTGAATGCTTTCAGAACATGGGGCACAGTGGGTGTTTGCAGCAGGCTCTAGTTGCTAGTCAGCTCGCACAATGGATCACAGTCTAAGTCCTTTCACCCCAGGTTTCAAAATTGAAACACAAACCCTCTGAGCAATCTTTCATGTATTTTTTTAAGCTATGCTGTAAAAATAATGAGCAATTAGCTCTTGTCCTGATGCACTGCTGTTTAGATGAACGACCTGTAGATATTTCAAGTATCATGACTTGTAGACATTTCAAGTATCCCATTTGGATCCTGGAGGAAAAAAGAAGAAGTTTACCTAGGATGAGCCTTCCTATTTTGTCTTCAAAGTCCTAGGTTGCTCCCCACTAAGCTGAGCTTCTGAATAAAACGACTGCTTTCAGCCTCCGTGAAATGCTGGCACCCTGTCAGAATCATGTTTTTTAGTTTTCACTCCTAGTGCCAAATTTTCACACTACAGGACTTTTTAGGTAGCCTCCAAGAAAAGTGAAAGCTTTAATATAGAAAACCATATTTGTTTTCTACAGATTTAGTTCTGTTTAGCAAATTTGTTTGTACTTTTTACCATATGTAGGGCTTTTATTTTTAAAACATTGAGATACATGTTTCTTGAGGCCTTTTTTGAAAGCCAGTGAAGGGCACATCTAGCAGCTTATGTTTCCATTTTTTTTTTCTGCTAAGTATATATGTGTTTTTTTAATCCATAGCTGATCTAAGTCATATTAGATTTAAATTTATCTGTACTTTTTTAATCCCAATTTATATGGTTTGGTATTCATGATTAATGAATCCATTTCACTTTTTAAATTTCCTTTTGCAAGGAGTGTGAACACTTTCAGAAAGCTCTAAAATTTCAATATCAGCATTGAACAAGTTTAGGTTTGAAGAGTTTTAGAGGGGAAGTGTTTTTTCAGTCATGAATACTATACTGAGAGAAACTCATTCCTCGCGGTGAGTGATGCTCTATTTCTAATGTGGGATAACTGGTACTTCAGAGGAGTCTTATGACAAAGGAGAAAAGAGTCAAGTATGCTTTCTCTGTGTGCTGTCTCTTCATCACATTACTTACTTCTTTAGGTTACCTTATTTAAAAATTAAAAATTAACACATTGAAGCAAACATTGGCACTATCATTTCTTAGCACCTTGGGTTAGATTAGCTCATCGCATCCCTGAGAGAAATATAGGAGAGAGAGAGAAAGTGAGTTTGAGATTGGTAGGAAATGTTTAAAGGAAAAAGAAAAAAATATGTATCTGGTTAGAACACAGGGCAAAAGAGTAAATTATGAATAGTCTACTATAAGAGATTATTGGTAACCTGAAAGCAGAGGTTCCCCTAAAACAGCAAGTAACCTCTTCCTGAGAATTTACTTGTTTGCATATTTACCTAATGCAGATACACCATTCAATCTTGAGCACCTAGCCCTTAGCAAGAACTCAAACTCATCTGAATTGAGAAGGTATAGTATTTGTTTTACAGAGTAATCTCTGGGAAAACGCAAAATGTTAAGGTGGGCACAGAAAGCAGAGTGGAGTGCTATAACCAAATGACTCTTTTCTGTCATATTTTTGCATAGGTAGGTTCTTGTGTATGATTTCCTTTCCGTGACTCTAAAACAGGGTTTTTTTAATATCTGCCAAATTCTTTGCAGAATCTTGTGTTTAAATGGGAAACCATTTTAGTTTTGCTCCCTGTGCACTGCTTATGACAAGGGGATGTTCATCCCGGGAAGCCCTGTCTGAAGCCCTCCACCACCCCCAGGACGGTGGGGAGGGCACAGTCGGAGAAGCTATGATGGCAGTGCTACGGAGTAGGAGTTGTAGGGGGGAAGTTCCCTGTGTACCAGACTCCGTGTTTTCTGTACATCTACTTTATCCTCTCCAGGGAAAGACTCCATATGAATGACATAATTTGGAAGTCTGCAAAGCAGGAATACCTCTCCAGTGAAGGATTAAGGACTGAGAAAATTAGAAACACTCCAGGAGCTAACAGGGTGGGGAGTTAATGCGTGCTGAGTAGTGAAGAGATCAGAACAAAGCGCCTGGGGGGATTAGGGTCTAAAGACCACTTCATCAAAATTTTAAGTGAAGAAAACCTATCAAGTAGAAAGCAATGGAACCATTTATTCAGCTCACAAAAGAGACTTTAGATGAGTCTTACAGAGACTTTCTAAGCAAAAAACTTGTAGTATGGGCACAGCAAAAACTACACACATGAGAAATCAAACAGAATATTAAATCCACCATTTTTGTGCATGGCAGGGCTTTAATGTTAGAAAATTCCCTGACAAAGAGAATGCAAGGCCCACAGGCTGGCTCCTTGTTCTGCCCCCACTGGTGATCTCATGTGTTCCAGAGCTACAGGCACTTAAAAGCACTGAGCACTTACACCTGAAAAATAAGTTTCTGGGTTCTCAAAGTTGTAGATATGTTTGTCTAGTCCCAAATATTCATTTTTAAAGCCAAGCTCACTGAACAAGATCTTCAGTACAATTTGTATCTAACTGCTTACAGAATAAGCAAATACTTTTGTGTTTGTGTGTAATTTCAAGAAGTTCAGCTGCCTGAACTGATCATTGTGTGTAAATGAAAGCTCCTGGAGGAGAGGCTTGGTAGTGATCTGGCAGGAGGTGGGTGAACGTGGTTCCCCCCGCGGCTGCGGCCGTCCCAAGCGGGAAGACGCTGTGTCATTCTGTTTATTCAGTCTCTCTGACATCCTGCCCTTCGCTCACTTTCTCCTTCCCAAACTGAGTTCCAATGCAAATGGAAAATTACCGTGGTAGAGCTATGGAAGTATTACGGATCAAATCCTAATGGATGAAGCCTGTCACCTGACTCACAAAATCCTCTCCTGTCTTATACCATCTCCAAATGATCAAGTGAGTGCTTTTGCATTTTGCCTTTCCCTCACCCACACACCTGGAAAATATCTGGGATGACTGAAAGTGTGAAACTCTTGTATCAAACCCTTTAAACCCACTATTGCAAGCTCTGCCTTTCACTCTCCTTTGACCATATCTCTCCCAAGACCCTGCATTCACATTACTCCTCACAGGAAAGTATGGATATTTGAAATTTCAAATATGAATAATGTTGCCTGGCATCCAAGTGACAACAAGCTGTTTTTCATCATATATAAAGAAGAAAAATAATAGTGATTTAATAAAGGCAATATCATTGGGGATGTGAAAATTCAAGTAAATTTAAACACACAAAGTTTACTTTTCAAAGAGAGTTAAAGCAGTGCTTTAAAAACAACTAAGCAAAAAATCCCATTTTATTTTATAAAAGTTGTCATGAGCCTGTCTTCATTTAATTAGAGCCAATCATAAAATGGGAGCTATGTGAACCTGAAAAGATTACCTGAAAACAGAAATATTTCTCCAACTATCATTGGAGATAGATTCTCTGTGCTTAATTATTAGAACATTTCTTTTTTAAAACATTAGAGCCTGTATCAATCAAGATCATCTAATTGCCTCTTGAATGATCTATCTTTACAAGCAGCACATTAAAGAGAAAACTGATGAAGTGGACTGATTAAAAGGAGAAATGCCTATTTCGTCCTTTAAAGTATGCTTTCAATAATTCCATATTAAGTACTGCTTTGCTTCAAGGAAAAAATCCTAAAATGGCAGGCTTGGCACTGAGAGCACCATTAGAGCCGACAGAGGACAAAGACTATACAGCATTGAATTCTTTTCCCAATTTTTCTGCCAGTCTGAAGTCAGACTGACCTTTTACTCCTCTGATTTTTACCCTTAAGCTTTTCTATCTCATTAGAGAATTTTTCTAATTTTAGTGATTAAGCATCTTTCATAAAATTAATCGTGTTTACAGGAAATAAGAAGGTCTTGGACCTAAGGACAAAGCAGTCAAGTTCTTTCACCAGATCAGGTCACCCTATCTATTGCAGCATTCCCTTGATCTTTGCAAACTGTTGCCCAGTCTCTCAGCAGAAGAAGTTCTGCCTATTAAAATTTCTACAAAGAGCATGGTGACAGGACTCTGATTTAAATGGACAGGCTGAGATTTCAATTTAAGTGCTACTTAGTAGAATATTTACTTTTATATTTTAGGACATTTTACATGTCTTCAATTCCTTTTTTCTTTTTGTCTTGTATTCATGAGGTTCTGATTTATTTTCTGAATTGTTTTCTTTTTATGTCTTAGAATTCTGGGGGAGGAAACAAACTAAGATATTCTAAGTAAAGCACTTAGGGTAATGTGTGGCACCTCGGAGGTAGTCAATAATCGATTTTGTTAATGAGTCTGAGTTGGAGGGAAATGGTGTTGATACTGTCTTGTGGGGTCTAGAAATGTAGTGTGTGCTCTCTAAATAAGGAATAAACTGGAGCTAACACATCACACCTGAACCAGAGCAAGCCCAGGGCAGGAGGCACAGCCTATGTGCAAGAGGTTTTGTGTCACACGGATCAAGGAACAAATAGTTAAAAAACAAGTCTCATAAAATAAATTTTAACATAACATTTACCCACTTCAGATTGTTTTGTTGTAGTTTTAATAGATTATAATGTTGTATGACCCAGATAATGGATTAAACATATGTTTACATGAAAATTATGTTTATTGTCTCCTTGTTAGGTTCCAGGTACTATTACAAAAGTAAATTATATTTTAATGAAGTATTAAAAAGTATAAAATTATTTCCTTTTGCCTTTAGTAAACTGAGAGGTAGATATCATTCTGTATAAAGGTAAAGAATTGAGAACACAAGAGTGTCTAAGTACCAAGTCCAATGTCATGTAACTAGTAGATGGTTGAACTTAAGTGTGAGTTAGGACAATTGCCTACTCATGCCTGGCATTTCATTGGTCATCAATTTAATATCTCATCTACACAGTAATATTTTCTAAATCTATACAAATTAATTCATTATTTTTCAACAAGTCACATCATTTTTGTGGGAACAATTATATTATTATTCCCTTGCTGAGATAACTGAGGGTGAGAGTGAGAGCCATAGAAGCTTAGCCAAAGTCAGCAAGCTAGTATGATGCAGAGCTTTGTTAAAATTCAGCTGGTCCAACTCAAAAGCTGGGCATAAACACTTTTGCAACCACCTCCACACACAGGTAGCAGGGAGATTAAAGGCTTGATGACATCAGTTGCATTTAAAATGGGTAATAAGAAGGGAATCACTTTTTCATAGAACCATAGAATTTCACAGACAAAAAGGCTTTTTTACTAGGCCTCACCTTCCACCCTTTTATTTTACTGATGAGGTAAAGGGAATTCTGACAGGCAGAAATTGTAAAAGGGTATATTTCATTAAAAGGAAGAGGCATCAAGTAGATCTATCAAAGAAAGGTGATATTTTGAAGTAAAGTTGGGTAGTTCAGTTTGACTGTACTATAGTCTAGCACATACACTGTATGTAGGATATAGTCTGTATATATGATTACTGGGATGCATGGAAATGCAGATTGTGGCTAGAAATGGTCCCAATTGACTACCTGAGGAGTTTAGAACTGATTCAGTACCAGTTGTAGAGCATGCAAGATAGAAAAGGGGTGAGAGACCATGTGGAATTCTCCATGAATGGTTCAGGAAAATATAGATTATTGAAATCAAATTATGAATTTGGAAAATGATACATAAACATACATAAGCAAGTTATTACTGATAAAGAATCAATAGTACTTGTCAGTGGAGTATGAAGAGCAGGAAAAGAGCCCACGAAAAACTCAAGTATTCGATGATTAAAAGAAAGGGAGTCCACTAATAGAAATTGGCAAGTCAGTCACTTTTAATAATATTGCCTATCACTTATTAAAAACTATCCTTGTACTCCTTTTTTTTGAATCCTCACCCAAGGTCATGACAATTGATTTTAGAGAAAAGAGAATAAAGGGAGAGAAACATTAACGTGAGAGAGAAACTTCGATCTCCTCCCTCTCATAGGTGACTTGCCAGGGACCAAACTTGCAACCCAGGCATGTGCCCTGACCAGGGATCAAACCTGTGACCTGTTGGTTTATGGGCTGACACTACAGCCAACTGACCACACTGTCCACAGCTCCTAATACTACTTTTAAGCTAAGATTTTTACAAATTTGGCTTCATTTAATTTTAATATAGAATTAAAAATTAAGAATACTGTAGATAAAAGCTGCTGAGATGACACTGACAGAGCTGAGATGTACGGTCCAGTCCTTGGAGACTGACCTGGACTCAGTGAGGAATCTGAAGGTCAGTTTGGAGAACAGCCCAAGAGAGGTTGAGACATGCTATGACATGTGGATTGAACAACTCAATAGGATTCTGCTGCACCAGGAGTCAGCTCTGGCCCAGACATGGGCAGAGGGGCAGCGCCAGGCCCAGGAGTATGAGGCCCTGTTGAACGTCAAGGTCAAATTGGAGGCTGAAATTGCCACCTGCTGCAGCCTACTGGAAGCAGGGGAGGGTTTCAATCTTGTTGATGCCCTGGACAAGAACCACTCCATCCAAACTATTCAAAAGACCACGACCCACAAGACTGTGGACGGCAAAGTGGTGTCTGAGGGCAAGACACCAAAGTTCTGAGGTGTTAAAGGCAGCAGAAGTGAGGCATCTCTTGGCAAGGAAGGAGGCCAATAAAACGTTCAGAGTTCATGGAACATTAAAAAATAATTAAAGAGAGTAAGTATACTATGCCCACTTCATAAGGAAGAATGCCAAGTGCAGAATAGTTTACTCAAGTTTGCACAAGTTTATTCAAACTGCAGAACTGACAAATGGTAATCAGGATTTGACTACAGTACCACCTGATTCCTCAGTTTCACTGTCACATCTTCAGAGAACAGATTGAATAGAGTGTCAGTAGTTTGAGTTTGTGCTACCAATATAAAATTTAGATTGTAATCAATGGCAGTTTAGAATCGGAGAAGCATAAGGCTTAATACATTGTAGAGCTGTGTGCTTTGGTAATAGAAATGCACGATGAAGTTCCAGGACTTGCCAACAACTGGGAGAGGGCCAGAGGAAAAATGCAAGGCAGTCATGCCTATGGAAATGCTTGGATTGAAATACAAGGAAGTGGGCGGGGCTGGAAGTGAAGGAGGAGGAGGAGGAGGAAGAAAGACTTGTGACAAGAAAGGACAACATGAGAAGCAGAAAATTATGGAGTACAATTTCCTCACAAAGAAAAAATATGAAAAGTATTAACCACAAATTTAGATTAATATCATATTCATGGTCTGCACTCCATTATTTAGTCATTGTCTTAGACCTTTTGACATACCTAAGTTAAATTTTAGTAGTTATTTAGCTTGTATGTTCAACTAAATCAACTAATGTAGCATTTAACTCACCACATGCAGGACCTGTGATGGTGTCTGGAAACCAGGGGACCAACAGGGCACGAGCTTCCCATTGTTCACTCTACACTGTCTGCCTGGGGAGACAGGCAGGTTAGCACATAGCTCTTTATCTCATCATGGCAAGTGCCAGAGCAGAGATTTGTAAATGAATTTTGTAAAAGTAGGAATCATTCATTCAGGGTGTAGGACATGTTCTTCATGGAATGCTAACCCTTGATGTGATTCAGAGGATAATTCAGAAGAGGTCATCAGGAAGAGGTGGGCTTCAGAGGGAGAGACGTTTCTGACAGGCAGGTGTATAAGGTATACAATATATTGTAGGTGATTTGGTGACTCAAGAATAGAAAAGTGGGGTAAAGAAACTAGGAAGATGAACACCAAGTAGAACACTGGAGGCATTTTATACTAAGTTCTGAGATTTCTGTATGGAAAGTGAACCAAAGAAGAGACTTAAATAGAATTGTGACATAAACAGATTGACATTTTTAGAAAGATCATTTTTCAGGCAGAGTTAACTTTGGATTGGATGTAAATATCAAAGGCAGAGAAGCAAAAAAGTGGCAGCAATGGGGTGAGGGAGGTGGGAATGTAGGGCTATGGTATTG